>BOPN01010082.1:6787-9287 GCA_017312705.2 Penaeus japonicus
GGCGGGGAAATATTGAGAGAAATGTATGTGTGGATATGCATATGTATATATATATATATAAATATATATATATATGTGTGTGTGTGTGTGTGTGTGTGTGTGTGTGTGTGTGTGTGTGTGTGTGTGTGTGTGTGTGTGTGTGTGTGTGTGTGTGTTTGTGTGTGTGTATACATATGGTTGTTATAACAATAATACTGAGAGTAATAATGATAATGATGATAAAACATGATGATGATAATAATCATAGTGATAATAATGATAGTAAGAATAATGATAATGAAATGAAAGTAATAATCATGATAATGTAATGAAAATAATTCTGATGATATTAATCATAATGATAATCATAAAAACGATGATGATAATGATGATGAAATAGTAATGATAATGATAATGATAAAGATGATGAAAATAATAATTATAATAATAATGGAGTTGTAGTGAATTATCCCCTGGTATCAGGCGGGTCATCCCGCAGATTTCGGGCCGCCTGTCCCCTGACGTCACAAGAGAGTCTACGAACTTTTCCGCCCTGCAAGGTGATTTGGCTTCGCTATTTCGTGTGTGTGTGTTCGTTTTTTTTTAATAAGAATAAAGTGCGTTTTTATGTTCCTTTGACATACCTTTCTGATTGTTCCGTGTTTTCGTCTACATCTACATTTCTACTACTCTACACAACAAGTACTTATACACTGCTTACCTTATATTCTTTACTTACCTTACCTTGATCTTGTCTCTTTTCCTTCGACTATAACACCTTACCTTCATTTTTCATCTGTGTACCTCTTCCTGTTTTCTCTCGTTTCTCCACACGGATCCTTTCTTTCACTTTTTCCTACTTTCCTGTTTTAAGTCTTTTATGTGCCCATTTTTGTATATGTTTTATTTCTAGTTTTATTTTACGTGTTTTAAGTTTAGTTTTAAGACACACCTTATATTTTTTTTTATTATAAATTACTGCATTATGGGTAAAACCTCAGCATAAGCGCGGGAAACTGCCACATAAAAGGTCAGGCCAGGGCAGCTAACAAGAGAGGGTTCTTGGACTTGTGAAGTGGCAGACGACCTCTTGGATTTTTACCTGGCTGGCAGTATCCTGTATGGTTTTACCCTCTCTTTTAACAAGCAAGTGTATGGTGTCTTATTCATGTATATTGGTTTTGTTTCCGAATGACTGTGTTAATAAATGTATAATATGGATGCTTCTATTTTATATATTGCCTTTTAAGTCAGCCAGCCAGTTTGTTTTAAACGGTGGATGAACTTCCTTTTCTTTACACCCGAGAGTCATCTTATCTAAAGCGCCAGACCCTCACATTTTAATAATGACGCGTAGTTGGGTAACACGCTACCAAATAAGCATCTATAATAAACTCTACGGAGTTTATTGATTACCCACTACAGGAAGCGAAAATAAAAACGATGATGATGATGAAAATGATAATCATAATAATGATGATGATAATCACCATTACCATTATGATTATCATTATCATCATAATCATCATCAGAACGATGATCATGAGGGTAATAGTAGTATATATAATGAACATAACAGTAACATAATTTTGAATGAAAATGGTAATAATGAAAATTAAGATAACAACAACGACGCAACATCAGTAGGATAAACAGCAATGCCATAAATATGACAACACCGATGAAATAAAAAGTGATAAAAGAGACAAGGCGAAACAAAACATAATCACTTTACAAGACTAGAAAAAGGCATGGATTTTACATCAAATGTATTAAGGTTGTCATCGTAAAGCTTCATAAAATTCGAAAGCTTAGTTTATTATCCTCTTTCAAACATCGAAGGCGAGCATCCCTTTTGATATTTTCAAAGTTATCCCATCAAAAGAGAGACGTTTTTTATGTTATTTTTACAGAAAACGAGGATAGTATTTCAGCAGTAACTATTGTATAAATGTAGATGCCTAGCATTGACCCATTCTTAGACAAGCAAGGGGTTACGCCCCCCATCTTTTAATCTACCATTAATTATGCATTTTAGGTAGCTAGCTACCATCTGTTATCATCCCTCTTCTTCTCTTTCGAGAATCGCGACTCTCCACTTTCTCTATGTATTGTATTGCATTGTATTGGCTCTATTTATACTATTTGAACATTAAATAATCCATCATATGAAATTTCTTTATAGGATCCTTTAGGCTATCGCAGTGATAAATCAGGCTATCACTCCACAGAACACGCACATGTGTGTATTTACTAATGTGTGTGTGCGTGTGTGTGTGTGTGTGTGTGTGTGTGTGTGTGTGTGTGTGTGTGTGTGTGTGTGTGTGTGTGTGTGTATTTATTCATAAAGATATGAATAGATAGAGAGATAGAGAGAGAGAGAGAGAGAGAGAGAGAGAGAGAGAGAGAGAGAGAGAGAGAGAGAGAGAGAGAGTACAGAGAACAGTGTTCATATAAAAAGTCAGTGTATGATGTCAAAACATCCTTCCAAATCGGCTGACCTCCCACTTAAGTGAAGAGC
>BOPN01010084.1:0-13487 GCA_017312705.2 Penaeus japonicus
ACACACACACACACAATATGCGCGCGCATGTCTATAAACCTGTTTATATGTAGTCACATAATTATGCGGCATACGAGCAACATGAATTCATAATGCAGTAGCCATTATTTTAAGATCTCCCACCCATGTTCATAGTGTATATCCCTAGATCAGGTTGGCAATGGAAGTCTCTCAACACGTGGCAAAGAGCAGTGGTTCTGTTTTTCTCAAAGTACAAGAATAGAAAATACTTATTTAACCATTATAGAGGGTGCATGGATAATATTAGATGTATAGAAAGACATCAGCTGATTCCTTTAAAGTTTTTTTTTCGGCTCCTGAGAGTTACAGAAGTAAATTGTACGGGCAGTTAGTGGATATAGTTTCTTGATAATGAGCGGTGATTAAGAATATTAAAATCCTTTGAGGGTTTCAAAACAGTTTTTGAGTAATTGACTCGTTTTAGAAAGATGAAAAAGTGCACGTAAACACAACATTGCTTATAATTACATTATTTTATTGAAAATCTAATAGCTCGCACAGTGTATTGCATACCCAAAGTATCAATAAAGTAAAGAATTAGAACTGAGAAATATTAAATATAAACTAAAGTGTGTTGCAACATCATTTTATCAGCCCCACTCAGATTTTACTTACCTTATCAATTATACCAGTAAATTCACTAACTTTATAACATATATAATTGACACGATTTTTCCATGTGATTTTGTCATCCGCGGCCACACCCAAAACTTGAATGCACGGTACTTATTTAGAGGTTCCCTACCCGAATAAATGTTTGTATTGGCTGGTACTTGTTAACGTATAAAATAAATTTTGAAAGTATGTTTTACATATTCCCAACGGAAATTATTGCAGATTAGCTCATGATCTCCTTGTTCCGATTCACGCATGACTCTTTGGCACAATGGCAACGTCGGAACCTGAGGGAGAATAGTATCATCTATAATATTATAGGACATATTTTCTTAGCCATTTATATAAGCAGGAGGCACGCCGTATGGTATAGTCTACTGTCCGTTATGTCGCCTGTTGTGTAACTCTTTAGCCACGCAAGGACAGAAGCTCGTATGCCAAATGTTTTTTTTGTTGTTGTTTTTTGTTTTTGTCTTTCAATTATATAATTTTATCTGTATTATCGAATCCTTATTTCTGATCCAGGAATGAATATTCATCTCAGCTATTCCATCGCACCTGTAGTTTGATTTAGCATAGAAATGGTATCCGATTGTGATAACTTCATTAACTTGCTCCCGTTATCTTTTGCTCAGGTGATACGTTACAGGGTTTCAAATTAGCGGCAAATTTCGCATTGATAAAAATTGCTCATTATGCTTTGTGGATCGGTAGACTGTTGTATTGCCAACATAAATAGGCTCAATACACAGGAAATTAGATCATGTAATATCAAATAATTTGCTCACAATTATGTTTTATTTTCCGATACTTAATTTAAATTTTCTGATAATTTAATGTTCTGTGTCCATATGTGATTGCTTTCTAAGATATTTGTTATATAAGTCATGACGAGCATGCGTCAGGTTTCGGAATTCCTGTGTAACACATAGTTACATTCATGTGTTACTAGTAACTATATCAGTATATTGTGTACAATACTTCCATCATAAGTCAAATCTACATTACTAAACGAATCAGCAGTTCACTTGAGATATGGTTTCCGTCGCTGTAAGTTATCATAACTGGATAAAGCGTGGATTTGGGATGTGTGTGCAGCACAGTGAAAGGAGCATTGTGGTCACTGGTGTTAGTCAGTTGAATGCTGTTTGTGTGAGTAGATACTATATCATTAGACCACATATGATCAATCGGTGTTGCAAAGTTCCTAGTGACTGTTTGGATGTAAGTATGAAAGCAAATCCTGAACATATTAGCTAAGTCACTAGTAGTAATGGTAACATCATAATTAAATCCAACCTAATGTGTCCTATCAAATATTATTTTTCTTTTTATTCTTTATATTGTTCATAGTAACGCCTAGAGTAGCCTGTTAATCAGTATTAGGCCGCCTATACCAATAATGCAGTTTTTAATATCACCACTGCAATCAACAGAAATCTTTTCAAAACATTCAGTCATAAGATTAATATTATCTTGAGCTGTACACTTTGTTATTTCTTATGATTAGTGCAACGCCACTTTTGTTATGGCTTTACTGATTAGTATGCATTTCAAACTTCCGTATTGTATACAAACTTTGAACTTGGCTTCTTTTTCTGTGACATATGGTTCTTGCGTGCCCCGAATCTGGCCCGCCGCTGGCACTGATCCTGGGCGTCGGTGGGAGGGGCGTTGTCTTGGTCGACGGTGGCGGCGCCGGGGGTGGCGGCGCTTTCGTTGGGATCGGTGACAGGGTCTGACGTCGCACCTTCGACGTCGGTGGTTTGTTGGGATTTACGATCGCTTATGACTAGCTTGCTGTAATTCAAAGGCGCCATCTCGCCTGCTGCACGGCATTTGGTCCTTTCTTAGCTCGCGGAGAAAAATGTTGGTGCTCTTGAGGCGTACAGCCTTTTCTCGGTCATTGTAGCGTAAAAATCCTGCTTAGAAGGCGCAGGACCAATCCTGTGAGTGCGCTCCAACTCGTCCACATCCAGTGTACTACGCCGAAACTGCAGCTCCTTCTGCTGCGTCATACCCCACATTTCATTCCCTCTCCGAAATCATCATTCTTCTTCACCAACTTTTTTTTATCGTGGAAAAAGTTGGGTTACCGTTTTTTTTTCTCTCTCTTTCTTTCTTTTTTTTTTTCTTCTTTTTTTTCTTTCTTTCTTTCTTTGAGAGCATTTGTCTCCCACCTCTAGATTTTCCCCAGTGTCTTTAAATCGCCAATATCTATTCCCGCATAATTAATGGAGTTTTCTAATACATTACATCTTCTAATGTAGTGCTCCTCCTCTCAGCCTCCAGCAATATTCGCACCGCTTAGTTTCCAATATGACTTTCGATTGATCTTGAGTAATCATGATGGAATATAAATATTCCCACGGACAGATAAACGGGGCGCAGGTCATCAAGGTACTTGTCATGTTCTCATCTTCGAGTAAACAAACATTCGGTGGAGGGGGTGGGAGCAGGAGGGGAGTATGGCGAACACAACACTATTCAATATACAAAAAAACAATAAGAAGGAAGTCTATGCTTTTCACTACGCTCTGTTATTATCCTCTTCATCAAAACTTCTTAAATACACTCTCAGAAGCTTGATTTCTAAATCCATTTCATTTTGTAAAAGTAAATGTTTTGTGGAATAGTGAGTTGATGTCTGTATGCATCCTGAGTGTAAAGCGTCTTTTTCGGTATGGGAAGCTAGGCCATCCAGTATTCTCGGGACACAGTTAATTTTATAATTGAAAAATGTATGAAAATTGTATGTGTTTCGTGCTGGCGGTCGCATCCATGTATTTGTTTAGATCTGAACTTAAGGCTGGACGAAACTGTATATTCAGAAAATCTGAGAAATTACTCAACAAATGTGCAGTAATCGCGTATATTTTTTCAACTTCATTTTCATTCCTCTCGACAAACAATATGTTTATCCATCTGTAGAACGAACTTGCCTTAATAGAATGTCAGGATTAAAAAACAAAATAATAAACGAATAAAAGGTTTGTGTTGAGCATAAACAACACTCGAGGAAGTTGTACAACAGGCAGACATTTTTAGTCTATGTTCTTTGTCTTGAATTTACGGCTCTGAGGGCGGGAGTAAATAGCCCGCGGCCACGACCCGTTTTCAGTGCATGGGGGAAGGAGGGGGAGGGGTGTGCTAATACGTTTCAAATGCAGACCATTTCCTTCTCTTAATTAATTTGGGGAATAGTAAATGAAACAAGGGTGTGTTAATTACATTAGTTATGAAACGAGTGTTGATGTTATATTTTGCATGCTCTCGAATTAATTTATTTGTATTAGAACATTCGAGACGGTATGATTTAAAGTATTGGGTTGCGGTTCGCGTTTTCTTTGATGTGCTCAGCTTCTCCTTCGAAAATGTTTTATTTTGCGTTGACGTTTATGTGCTAATTTAAACAAGTGTGTTATAAAAATTGCAATTTATGGTAGTTTGAGAGAGGGAATATAAGATGAAAAATAAGAGATGAGCAAGTGTAAACTTATTTTAGAAATATTCTGTGGCGTATTATTGTCATAATTATGATTATGTGAAATGTTTTTTTCATCACTAATAATAATAGTAATAATGATATTAATCATTATTATTATGATGATTATTTTTGTCATCACCATTCCACCTCTCAGTATGTCATCTCTATTTTCTAATTTTTATCGTTACTATGTAGACAAATAGAAGTGAATAAGACTCGAAATGAATATAGTAAGTAGAATTTGGAGAAACATTCTTGTCACTTCTTTGTCTGCCTTTTTTTACTCCTCCATTTTTCGTACCAAAACAGAATATAGCCTTTATAGCGCACAGCCCTCCCTCGCTGACCTTCCTCCCCCCCCCCTCCCCCCCAAAAAAAGGAGTCCGAAGGAGAAATTTGTGAATATCGTTTGTAGCAAACCTGGCAAGCAACAAAGAACATGTTTGTGGATCCCGGCCAGGTTGTAGCGCGTGCCAAGGAACAGCGGTATGCAGCCATGGCGGGTTTGTAGGGGCAGGAAGAAGGAGATGTGAAGACTCACAGGAAAGGGGAGAGGAGAGAGGGCGTGTAGGAGCGTCAAGTGGAGGGGGAGGGGGTTGGAAGCTGTTGGAGGAAGCGCGGAGGATGTGAAGGAAATTGAAGGGGTCTCTCTCTAAAGGATGTGAACGTCAGGTGAGAAGGGGATTTGTGGAGAGCGCTTGGAAGAAACGCAAAGGATGTGAAGGAGAAACGGAGAACGATAGGCGAACAGAAACTCGAGGAAGGATGTTAAGGAGAAGGGAGGTTGATTAAGGATATGAAGGAGAAGGGATCTGGATAGAGGATATGAGCGAGATGCTCGAAGTGGAAGGGAAGGAAGGAAGCTTATAAGGGTAACGGAGATGAAAGTAGGATGTGAAGGACCCTCGAAAGAAGATAAGGATGAAAGGATGTAAAAGGATTCTTGGAGGTAAAGGGAGATCAAAAAGGTTGTGAAAGAGGCTTGAAGAAGGATGTTTGAAGTAGGACTGTGGGATGTATTTTTTGTGAAAAAATGGAAGTATAAAGAGTTAAACGATTGGAAAAGAGTCAATAAAAAGTAACAACGATTCGAAAGGCAGGTTTATGTTGAAACGTGAGTAGGATGAGATGGAGGGGGGGGGGTGAAGGAATAAGAGTATGTGGACGTTGGGTGGGAGGGGTAGGAAGAGGTCAAAAGGTCATGCTACGGAATGAGAGAATTTCCGCCGTGACACGTCTTTTCCGGTGGGCATTTGTGGTGTACTTTTTTTATTTATTTTTTTGCGTGTCGATTGGGACGAGGAGAGACGAAGAGAGATGCAGCGCTACGTATATTTATTTTGTTTATGGAAGCTTGAAATCGTCAAAAGTATGTTTTTTTTTATGACAGAGCAGATTAAAAGTTCAAATATTAATCTCGGAGGACCTGGGAGAAGTGCAAGGAATATTTATTGTTAAGATAAATATTACCGGACAAATTATGTTGGCAAGTTTTTCGACATTCTCCCCCCTCCTCTCCCCCCTTTTTTGCCAGCACTCTCAAGCGACAGCACGTCTTGTGTGAGAGTGTCTTATTTGCAGCGTACCCGAGAGGAAAGTGGGAGAAGGATACATTCATTCACGCTCTGACTCAGTCATGAAATCCACTTCAGTAGTAAGTTTTCTCTCTCTCTCCCTCTCTCTCTTTCTCTCTGCCTCTATCTCTCTCTTTTTGTCTCTTTCTCTCTGTGTGTCTCTGTTCGTCTGCGTCTGTACGAAGGTATGGATGAATGTCTCTTTTTGTCTGTGTGTATCTCTTTTCTCTCTCTCTCTCTCTCTCTCTCTCTCTCTCTCTCTCTCTCTCTCTCTCTCTCTCTCCCTCTCCCTCTCTCTCTTCGCCTCGCTCTCGCTTCTCTCGCTCTCACACACACACACACACACACACACACACACACACACACACACACACACACACACACACACACACACACACACACACACACACACACACACAAATCGCAGCCATAGACTTGATGCAAATCCTGCTGCCCCATGACCTGATATCTGCACCGGCGATAGTCTGCTCCATAGCACTACCTCGAGCGCAAATCTCCTCTTGCAAACAATTTATCTGATCATCACTACCGATCTTACATATGCGATTTATTTCCCACAGAGCCAGTATCCTAACCCAAGGTATGTGTTTATGCCATTCAGCGAAAACATGGTCGACCCTCGATGCACTAACAACATTTTCGTTCGTTCTGCAGGTGCCGTGGGAGAGGCAGCAGCAGCAGCAGCAGAAGACACCACACATACGCTGTGTGCCTACCACATCTCTACCACAACCACGGACTCGGAGAAGAGTAGCGACATCACCAAGCTGAATGGCAGACACGTCATCAAGTGTTCCGAGACGACCAACTGTTTCGCGTACTGGAAATACGAGGTGGAGGATAACATCACTACGATCAAGTGGCTAGCAGGAGGTCAGTGGGTGGAAGGAACCATGTTTTTTACTCGTGTGTTTGTTTTTCCCCTTACGTTTAGTCTGATTTAGTCTTGTTTGGTTGTGTGTTTGTATGTCTGTATGTCTATGTCACCCCTTGCTCCCTTCCTCACCCTTTCTCTCTCTCTCTCTCTCTCTCTCTCTCTCTCTCTCTCTCTCTCTCTCTCTCTCTCTCTCTCTCTCTCTCTCTCTCTCTCTCTCTCTCTCCATCTCTCTTCCCCTCCCTCTCCCTTCCTTTCTCTCTTCCTCTCAATCTCAATCTCCCTCTCTCTCCCATCCTCTCCCTTTCACTTTCCCTCTCTCCCTCCTCTCTTTCTCTGTTGCCTTGTTCTCTCCCCTCTATTTTCCAATTATCCTTAACCTCACATTCCCCTTCACCCTCCCTCCCTCACTAGTCTCCTCCTGGTTTCGCCACGCTTGAGAAGACTTGGTTACCATGTGGCTCATGTTACCATAGCAACGCCTCAAGACAAGTTTTCACCGGCTTAAATTTTTTGGGTTTGGTCATTTTGAAGTATGTTTGCGCTAGTTTGGATATAGACCATTTTGACTTTATCATTATTATTGTTATATTATCATGTATAAATGATTGGTTGAATTGATTGAATATTAACATTTGTGTGTATGTTGTATATATACACTTGAGCCTGTGCTTGCTCTGCTTTAATCGGGTTACATACATGTTTTGATGATTGATGTCAAAGAGATTGTTTATTTCGCTTATTAGATATACTATGCTATGCCCAAGGACCCTTAGTCATGTGCACCGTTCTTTGTCCAAAGATGATCGTGCATCAAGTATTTCATTAAGAGCTGTGATATCATACCGTATAGTTAAAGAGGGTGAGTGTTTGTGTGCATGCATTGTGGCTGCGGTTATTTTTAAAAGAGGAAAGGAAATCGGACAATGACTTAACACACTGGAAGAAAACGTCACTCAGTGTTATAAAGACTGAGCTTTAAGTGGTATTTCCGAAGCTTTGAAGTGACCAGGTTGACTGAGGTGGAACAGGGGGAAACTGCGACAAAGAGGCTCAGTGTGCACAGGGAGGGAAGTGGGGCGAGTGGGTAGTGGGAAGGAGAAGGGGGGAGGGGAAGGGGAAGGGGAAGAGGAAGGGGCAAGAGGTGAAGAATAGGGGGAAGGGGAAATGGGGAGAGAAAAAAGAGGGAGTGAAAGAGGGGAAGGGGAATAGTGAAAGGAAAAAAAGGAGGAAGAGAGAGTGAGAGGAGGAGAGGGGAAGAGGAAAAGGAAAAGGAAAGGGAAGAGAGATGGAGAGAGTGAGAGAAAGGAAGGAGGCGTTAGGAAATGGGAGAGGGAGAAAGATCTAGGGTTGGGGGAGGAGGGGGGGAGTGGAGGAAGGAGAGCGTGCAGCATGAAGTCCGTCCAGTTTTCTCGCTCATCACAACATCCGGGTTTACCTAGGACAGAAACGGTTCTTGATTTGATTTTTATTTTTATTACTCGGGGGGGAAGTTTGTGTGCACAAGGGTGGTTGGGCAGCGCGGGCATTGTGCTGGGGGCTCACTGTGCGTTCACGCGGACATAGCAGCTCCTTCACGCTCGCTCCCTCGCCGGATTTGACGCAACGCGTGAATGCGGCCTTGTGCCAGGAGGAGGAGGTGGAGGAGGAGGAAGAGGAAGAAAAAGAGGAAGAAGAAGACGAGCTGGAGGAAGAAGGAGACGAGCAGGAGGAAGAAGAAGAAGAAGAAGAAGAAGAAGAGGAAGAAGAAGAAGAAGAGGAAGAAGGAGAAGAAGAAGAAGAAGAAGAAGAAGAAGAAGAAGAAGAAGAAGAAGAAGAAGAAGAAGAAGAAGAAGAAGAAGAAGAAGAAGAAGAAGAAGAGGAAGAAGAAGAAGAAGAAGAAGAAGAAGAAGAAGAAGAGTGAGAGGAATGAAAAAAATGAATGATAAGTAAAAGAAGGAGAGGGGAAGAGGGGAGGAAAAAAGAAGCATAAAAGGGAGGAAGAGGAGAAGAAGCAGAGGAGAGGAAACCGGAGGAAAGGGAGAATAAGAATGAGGAGAAGGAGAAGGAAAATGAGAAGCAGAAAAAAGAAGGGGCAGAAAAAATGAATAGAAGAAGTCAGAGGAGGAGAAGGAGAAGGGGAATAAAAAGGAGCAGCACTAAGGCAACGATGATGACGCGAGGGAGAATGAGGCCGCGAATGGCACTGCGCTGCTCCCAATGTGCTGCTCGTTGTGCGTCGCGGCATCCCCTGTGCCACTACCGCGAGGTGCCACTGCTGCTGCATTACCTGGATCTAATGCAGCTCGGACACTGCTGTCCAGCCGTGGCACTAAGCTTTCAACACAGACTTCCTGCACGAGCACTGGACGTCTGGTACTTTCCTTGCCTTGCTGCTGCTCGATCGGTTACTCTACCCCAATAACTCCCAGGTGCCACCTCGGACACAGAGTCAGACTTCCAGTATGCCTTCACTACCTACCCGGTGGTATTAGCTTTGGAATTCCTTATGGTGCTTTAACCCACACTACCAAGCATATCCGCTCTCACTTCCTCCCACACTTATTTAATCCATCACAATATCTTTCATTAACACGCTTGTGCGCGCGCGCATGCACACACCAACGCATGGAATCACACGTGCAGTAACACACATATACTTACTCACTCACACACTCATACTATCTCAGACTCGCACACAAACACAGGAACCTGGTGGAAGTCCGTTAGCACAAGAGGCCACTGTTCCCGAGCGTCCTTCGCGCCCTCTGAGCCCCTTTATTTATTACGGCAACCTAGAAGCTTCTTCGGGTCTGAATGGCGTGATTATAAAGTACACATTTAAGCAAAGACTTTTGGTTGTTCTGATGATAACCCTTTTTCATTTTTTCTTTTTTTCCGCGCATGATTTTTCGGATTATTGGCTCAGGTAACGCGAGCCAGCGAAACTCTATCGCCAGTTAATTACCTGAGTAATTGAGCGTTCAGCCTTCATTAGATAAGGACGAGTGATCTGGCAGTGATGGTGGTTGCTTGCGCAATATTTGTTGACTCTTCGCGCCCTCCTTGCCCTGCTCTTACCCTTCCCGCTTACCCCCACCCCCCAACGTCGGCGATTCCGGTCGGATTACTGATCGGATTGTCTCGGGACGGCCAGAAGCTCGGGGTTTAGCTAGTGTAGTGGTGCCGATGTTGACGTTGACAACATAAGCGGGTTTATCAAACGAAAACAAACAGTCGGCCGAGCATAATGGCGGTTCTCAGCGACCTCCCGTGAATGAGCCTCTGTTGAAGCCGATCTCCCCCTCCTCCCTGTCCACCTACTCCCCCAATGGCCCTCCCCTCGGAACTACTGCAAATCCACAGTCTCCCCTGCATTCCCATCCGCCCTTGCTATTGGTACTTTCGGATCCTAGTTCCTTCTGTGTGTAATAACTACAATTAATCCCCACCTGCTTGCTCGTTTTCCCTCCCCCCCCCCATCCCATGCATGGCTTGTTGATACGGCAGATCAGCGTCCAAAGCGCAAGTAAAAGGAGGAGGTGAGATTTGGGGAGGCCCAGGGGAGGCCCAGGGGCATCGCGCGACCTTGGCTGCAGGCTGGGCAGAGTGAGGAGGCTCACGGCGGCCCTGCGTGTGATGTGGTAGGCGCCACGTTCTCTTTCTTCGTGGCAAGCATGATTCACAGAAACTCAAGTTGTGAATCGAGAGTGATTTATGAACATAGTTTAATGTGCGGAGAAAATACCACTCACGGGTCCGTCAGAACAAGTCATGCAGTACCAGAGTAGGGTACATGGTATACTGGAAGTGAATGTAAACGCTAGGGTGTCGATATAGATTCTAGATTTTAGAAATATGCTTAAAGGTACTGTACTTATAGATATTGATAGAAGAAACTCGTAAAACACCGATTTTTTGGCATCAAGGAAAATATAAGATGTTAATAGCATTACTTATAGTATTAGAAGGTAAGTATATATTACAAGTAATATGTTTAAGGGCCAAGGATATAAGGTAGATCTTTTAATTTGACGGAATGCCATGGGCATGATGGAAAGATTATACAATAATCAATTTTAAATTTCATGAATTGTTTAGGTTTTTAGTAAAGGGTTGTTTGTGTCACTTGGTCATGTCTATATGTTGGAAGAATAGCATAATGTGACCTTGTCAGACGCATTCATAGATGTCAGAAAGACATGCCTGTTCGTTATTTCAAAGAGGCAGCGTTCTCGCTAGCACCAGTCAGTTTTGTAAAGGCTTATCGGGCTTTCCATCGTCTAGCAAAATATTACCCAGCTTTCGGGAAATTATATGACTGTGTTCAAATCTTGTTTGAACAGCCAATAATCTAAAAACTTTTATCTGACCTAACGTCGTTTCATTCTACAAACAAAAGAAAAAAATCCTATGTCAACAATAGCTTCGAAAATCAAGAATCAAGAGAAAAAACAGGCAGGCAGTTGTTGTGGCAGATGGTGGTGTGAGAGACAAAGATTGCTCTATGATAAATGTGGTGCGCGGTTGAGTCAGTCCTTGCACGAGGAGGGAAAGAGGAGCGGGGAAGACCAGCAAATCAAGACCTTGGTACCCCAAGCAACATAAACTCCGCACGCACACCAAGCACGCCCGCTTGAGGCGCCGCTGGGGTACTTCTAGATAACGAGTTCAACTCATTGAATAATAACTTGTAATGGCCTCGTGGGGTTCCTTCAAGTCATGTCTTCGGAGTAGTCGACTTGGTAGGCCTATGAAAGTCTGGGATCCTGGCGACCGAAGTGCCTCGCGAAGGAGGCTCACAAGGAGATCTTAAGAAGGGGCGTTAGGTACACTGAAGGAAGGCGAGTTATCATGTGGTGCGAAGCCGAGTCGTGCATGTTGTGCTAAGGCCAGTCGTGCAGGCTGTGCTCGCTGAATGTCATTTGGTTTACATGTGCACTTTTAAGTAAAAACAACTTCATTTGTGCACGCAATCGCACCCACACACGCACTCCCCCCTCCCCCTCCAACACACACCATTAGTAGTATTTCTTTTATTCTAATTCAGCTACGGAATAATTCAAGTTTGGAAGGAATTCTCTCTCTCTCTCTCTCTCTCTCTCTCTCTCTCTCTCTCTCTCTCTCTCTCTCTCTCTCTCTCTCTCTCTCTCTCTCTCTCTCTCTCTCTCTCCCTCCCTCTCCCTCCCTTCCTCCCTCCCTCCCTCCCTCCCTCCCTCCCTCCCTCCCTCATTCTCACTTTCTCTCTTTTCTTCTTCTTCTTCTTCTTCTTCTTCTTCTTTTCCTTTTCGTCCTCCTCTCCTCCTCTTCTTCCTTTTTCTTCTTCTTTTACTCCTTCTTCTTCTTTTACTCCTTCTTCTTTTCCTCCTCCTCCTCCTCCTCCTCCTCCTCCTCCTCCTCCTCCTCCTCCTCCTCCTCCTTCTCTCCCCCCCTTTTCCTTCTCTTTTTCTCCTCCTCCTCCTCCTCCTCCTCCTCCTCCTCCTCCTCCTCCTCCTCCTCCTCCTCCTCCTCCTCCTTCTTTTCTTCCTCCTCCCCCTCCTCCTCCTCCTCCCCCTCCTCCTCCTTTCCCCCCCTCCCTCTCCCCCTTTTGCTTCTTCTCATCCTTCTCCTCTTCCTCCTATCCCCCCTCCCCCATCCCCCTCCTTTTCCTCCTCCTCCTCCTCCTTTTCTTCTTCCTCCCTCCTCCTCCTCCTCCTCCCCTCCTCCTCCTCCTCCTCCTCCTCCTCCTCCTCCTCTTCCTCCTCCTCCTCCTCCTCCTCCTCCTTTTCCTTCTTCTCATCCCTCGCCTCTTCCTCCTCCTCCTCCTCCTCCTCCTTCTCTTCCTCCTCAAAATTATTCTGTATCGTAGAATGATGAATTTCATCTTATTTTGAAGGGGAATTACAACACTTTCTGCTATGCTAGAAAAATGTATACTTGGAAATAAGATATAAAATATTTAAAATAAGATAATCAAATATTTAACGCCCTATCTTGTAAAACAATTCGTTGAAAAATACCATTACTTACATTTTTTTTTGTTTTCATGTGACAAAGGAATATATTTCCTTTACGTTGATTTTTTTTTTTACTATATATAACAAGGGAAACCCACGTCAACCACTCCTGCTTGGTCTCAAGTGAACGCTGTAGTTGACTGTCCTCCCGGACATCGAACGTGATCAGGATTTAGAACATTTTTTACATTCATTTGTGATTCAAGTTGAAATATTTCTGGATTTGTAGACATTTGATATTGCTAAACGTCTTACGAGATGAAAATCTCATTTCCTAGACGCCTTTTCTCTTGGTTATGACGTCATTGGACATCCTATGACTCAAGATGTTACTCAACTGTCATGGCTGATGTTTGGCGGCGTCTAGTGGGCTTGAAAAAAAGTGTGATACATCTGTACTTTTGCGGATTCTTATGATTCAAGAAAATGCTCTCGAAATTTAGCTCGTAATTTATAAAATATTCTCCCTCTCCTCTTCCATCCTCTCCTCCTCCTTCCTCCCCCCCACCCCCTCTGTCCATCCTCCCTCTCCCTCCTCTATCCCTCTTCATTTTCCCCCTCTCCCCATCCCATCCTTCCCTCACCTTCTCCCATCCCCTCTTCCCTCTCCCCCTCTCCCCATCCCATCCTTCCCTCATCCTTCTCCTATCGCCCCTTCCCTCTCCCCCTCCCACCCTTCCCTCTCTCCATCCCACCCTTCCCTCTCTCCATCCCACCCTTCCTTCTCCCATGCCACCCTTCCGCACCCCCCTCCCCACTCCCCTCTGTAAGCTGAGACCCGTTCCTCTATTAGTCCTCGGAGAAGGCTGGCGGGCGGCGTGTTTCCCTTGAAGGGCCCGTCGGCGAGCGCTCCTCTCCCTGATCCCCATCGCGCCCTCCTCATTTGCCGGCGATGGCCTAACAAAGCCCCAATAAATGAC
>BOPN01010084.1:14140-26133 GCA_017312705.2 Penaeus japonicus
CCTCCTCAGGCTTTCTTCTCATCTGTGCTTCTCCTTTCACCTATGTCTCCACGTCCTTCCCTCTTTCACCCCTGTCTCTCTCCCTTTCTGCCTTCCCTCCTCTCACACCCCTCTTTCCTTTTCACTTGTGCCTCGTCTTTTCCCCTCTCTCCCGCTCTCTCCCCCCCCCTCTTTCCTTTTCACCTGTGTCTCATCGTCCTCCCCCCCTCCCCCCTGTCTCCCCCCCATTCTCAACTCCGCCCTCTTCCCTCTTCACCTGTGTCTCATCCGCCGTTACCCCTCTCCACCACCCTCTCTTTCTCCTCTTCACCTACGCTCTTATCCTCCTCTTCAAGGGTCTATAAAACAATTTTCTCGGACCAGTCTTCGCGGTGTTGTATAATACGGTTTTCCCTGTATCGGCTTGATTGTTTTTGTTTTGTTGTTCTATTCTTGCGGTT
This sequence comes from Penaeus japonicus, assembly GCA_017312705.2. NCBI lineage: Eukaryota > Metazoa > Arthropoda > Malacostraca > Decapoda > Penaeidae > Penaeus > Penaeus japonicus. Next base: position 14,581 of record BOPN01010084.1, read on the forward strand.
ATGAAAAAGCTCTAGTTTATGTTTGTGTATTTTTTGTGTTGTTGAACAATTTATATGCGTATTTTCTGGTTGTTTTGGTTCACCCGGAAGTGCAGTTGTATTTCAAAGTGTATCGAACAGAACACAACCCGAGAAAAGTAGCTGACGTCGCAAAAGGTCATAAGGTCGCCAGAAAGAGCCTTGGACTCCGCTGCAACTCGTCGTTTCCTCTCCCAGGCAGCCGAGTCACCGGGTTCGGACAAAGGGAAGCAGCGGGGCAGGTCTGTTTCGACAGGTGGCCACCCACGAGTCGTATGTATCCCTTCGGATGAAACCCTCCAGTCCACTTCTCGCTGTTTGGGTAAACACAGGGCCAAGCATGCAGACACGCACACTCGAAGGCGCTCGGGTTATTTACTTGCTTGTTCAAGACTAATGCTATTGATTTGCACGCGAGTCTGACGCACTTCGATGGACGGGCGTTTGACGGAGAGATAGATGGCGTGCTCGCGGGGCGTTCACTCCCTTGCGTGAGGATGGCCTTGTCGATCCATCGCTCTTATTATTTATCGTTGAGTTATTAGTACTTTGTGCGTGTATATTGTGCCTTTGCCTCTCCCTCTCCCTCTCTCTCTCTCTCTCTCTCTCTCTCTCTCTCTCTCTCTCCCTCTCCCTCTCCCTCTCCCTCTCCCTCTCTCTCTCTCTCTCTCTCTCTCTCTCTCCCCCCCCCCCTCTCTCTCTCTCTCTCTCTCTCTCTCTCTCTCTCTCTCTCTCTCTCTCTCTCTCTCTCTCTCTCTCTCTCTCTCTCTCTCTCTCTCTCTTTCTCTCTCTCTCTCTCTCTCTCTCTCTCTCTCTCTCTCTCTCTCTCTCTCTCTCTCTCTCTCTCTCTCTCTCTCTCTCTCTCTCTCTCTCTCTCCCCCCCCCCCCCCTCCTCCCCCCCCCTCTCCCCCCCTCTCCCTCTTTCTCACTCTTCTCTACCTCTCTTCCCTCTATTCTCCTCTTCCCCCACACTCCTTCTTTTCCCTCTTAAGACTCCCTCTAACCCCCTCCCTCTTTTCCCCTTTCTCCCCCCCTCTCTCTCTCTGTCTCTCTCTCTTTTTCTTTGATATACATATGTGTTTCTTCTAGTCTTCTCGTTGCGGTCGTGTTTACGCCCTCACTGCCTGGAACTGCAACGGAAAAACATCGGTTCTCGAGTCCGTTCCTTGTCAGAGAGAGATTATTGGTTCTTGAACAAAAAGGAAAAGCAAAGATAAAAGAATAAATAAAGGGAAAAGAAACTTATGCTAAGATTGATATCGATAATGATAGGAATGAAAATAATGATGAGAATGATCGCAATGATGATGTTGGTTGTGATTATGATATGAAGATGTTATTAACAGTGAAAAAGATATTTCTCCTTATTTTATTGAACAAAATGATTTTACATTCCTGTGGAATACTTAGAATTATTTTATGCTTCAGTGTAATATTCATTGTATAATTGAACAAAAATATTTTTACACTTCAATATAATACTTTCCCATTTTTTCACTGAACAAAATAATTCTACACTTCAATGTCATACTCATTATTTCACTGAACAGATGCTGCAAATGCTTGAATATAATTCTTACTCATTATTTTTCACTGAACAAAAAAATTCTACACTTGAATGCCTCTCTTGGTTTGGCTCTCAGACCCTCTCCTTGCGAGTGACAGAGCAGAGGTCGTTATCACTCGCCCCAAGATGTCTTTGTCCGAAGTCTCTCGCTCACAGCTGCCGGAGCGGTGGAAGGCTTTTCGTTTTGTTCGTCTGGTCATTTTCGTGTGCCAGTGCAACGTCTGTTTCCGGGGTTTCTGATTTGAGAGCAACAGGCGATTCCTTGCCTTCCGTGAGCTGTACTTGTTCCCTAAGATTCTTTGTTTATGTAAGAAAATAGAAGGGAAAGACTGGCACTACTCTGTTGATTTGGCTGGTCTTCCTTTGCACGCTGTTTGGTGTGATATTCCGGAGGTTATGACTCTGGGATCTGTGGGATAAAAAGGAAGACAATTATAGCTCTGTGTGGAAACTTTTATTTTCTTTTCGTACAGAAAAATCTGAAGAGGGCTCAGTGTTCCCCTCAAGCGAAAGCTGCTGCTCTATCAAGAAAATAAGTTACACAGCGCCACTTTGAAGATATAAATACTGATATAAGTAAGAAAAAATGAACATGAATTCAGAGTTATAGCACATCATATCGCAAAGGAATCAGTGGTATCTGCATTTTCTTCTTCCTAAGTTTGCTTGCGAGCCATCGTGTTTGCAAGAAGCTATTCCAACCCACGGGTGTCGTAAGCAGCCTTTGGATACGACTGTTTTATTCGCCTGCATTCCTCTCGGGGTTCGTGTGACCGTCCGTCATGGGGCAGAAGCTCTTCCTCCTGTATATACTTTTTAGCATTTGTCACCAGTGCCACTTGAGTGCCAGGTAAGTTCTCGACCTTGCCAGGGAGTATTTTTATTATGAATTATTCCCCCCCTTGACAAACTCTCGGAGTTATCTCTAAGGTAACTTTAATCTTAATTAATGTTTTGATAATGGAGAATTTATATGAGTACCATATTTTACCTCTTTTTTTGTACGTTCCGAATTCAACGAGATTTTCAAGTGTCTTTCCGTCGTAAAATAGATGAGCATTTTAACGTGCCGTTCATTTGTTCTGTTATGACTTCGTAGTTGAGATTAGAAGGCTTAAACGTCAACATAACTCGCGCGACTCGCAAATACTTCTCGACTGCAGATGTTAATGCTGTCTCTTTACCTGTCAAACTCTTCACCGCTGATGACGATAGAAGACCACCTCTACCTACCTGAATTTAAGCGCGATAACACCATTCATTGGCAGACCCTCCTCCGCCTGTAACGAAACTGATTGGACAAAAATAGACGCATGATAGAGTGCTAATCTTCCATCCCCAACGCGACGGCCCGCGATTGGCTGGGTACTTTGGCCTCGTGTTAGCTCTCATTGGCAGAGAAGAAAATAAACATCGCATGATTGATCAGACCTTTTCGGTGCCGGGGACCCCATCAGCCAATCGCCGGGCCTCCCTTGGCATGCCCATCTGTCGAGCAGTTATCCGCTAACACGGCCATAAACCCTTTGTGGTTATCGCTCCTTGCAACCCGTCGCCCTCGCTCCGCCGCGCTCCCTCGGGACGCCGCCTCACGCCCTGTCATCCGGGGGCGACTCTCACGCGCCACCTACTGCGCCTGGCCGAAGAGAAGTAGATAGAGTGAATAGATGATAAATAAATGATAAATATAAAATAGATCAGTAATCACACACACACACACACACACACACACACACACACACACACACACACACACACACACACACACACACACACACACACACACACACACACACACACACACACACACACACACACATGCATATTTTTTTATACTCTCCCTACCTGCTCCTCATATAGTCTGCCTCCTCTCTTCCTTCTATCCTCCATCTTCCCTATCCCTCTACTTCCCCTCTCCCTCTCTCCTACTCACAGGTACTCACACCTCCTCCGATTCTCTCCCCCCTCCCATTCCCTCCTTCCACCCTCCCCCCCCTTCTATCAGTGCTCAAGAAGCCAGGAGTGGGACAGAGGGCGTGCCGATAGCGGGTATCTTGGCATGATCCATCTTGGTGGTGAATGGCCCGTCAGCCCCCCCCCCCCTCTAAATACCCCTCCCCTCTCTCCCCTGCTTCCCTTTCTCATCCCCCTTGCTTCCCCCTTCCCTCTCTCCCATGCTCCCCCTTCTCCTCCCCCCTGCTTCCCCTTCTCCTCTCCTCTGCATCCCCCTCCCTCTCTCCCCTACAACCACTTCTCCTCCCCTGCTTCCCCTCTCCCCTCCCCTCTGCTTCCCTCTCCCCTCCTTCCCTCTCCCCTCCTTCCCTCTCTCCTCCGTCCCGCTCTCCTCCCCCAGCTTCCCCCTCAATCCCTCCCCTCAATCCTCCTCTCCAAATTCCTTCTCCCTCATCTCAACGTACTTTTAGCTTAATTACGGCTCAAGACAGATGTGTTAATTAGTTTCCTCTTTTAAATTATATTTACCTTGGTTCGCTTTACTCGCGATATGAGGCTAAAGTATTTCTCATTTCATTCTTTAAGCTAAGCTGAAGTCAACTTGATGAAAAGGGAGACTTATTTTAATCATTTCAAGAGGCTTATTAAGCGAGGTGGGTAAGAAGGGAGCTGTGCCAGATGGATGGAGTGACGTTGAAGGAGGAACAGGAGGGAGATGAAAAAAAAAGAGAAAAAAAAGGAAGGGCGAAGGAGAGTGAAAGAGAGGAAAGGAGAAGATTTTTTTTTCAAAGACGTTGAGAAGATGAGGAACTTACACGTATAAAGAAACGAAAAGAAAATGAACATATCGAAACAGAGATAAAAAAATCTTCTCTTATAAGAAATAAACCTCTGGATGTGTGTGGGTGTGGGTGTGTTTGAGATGGAGATGTTGGATGTGGAGGTGGATAGAGAGATAGAGACAGGTAGAAAACTAGAGATAGGTAGAAAACTAGAGATAGATAGAAAGATAGAGAGAGCGAGAAAGAGGGAGAGCGAGAAAAAGGGAGAGCGAGCGAGAGAGAGGGAGAGCGAGAGTGAGAGAGAGAGAGAGAAAGAGCGCGGGAGAGAGAGAGAGAGAGAGAGAGAGAGAGAGAGAGAGAGAGAGAGAGAGAGAGAGAGAGAGAGAGAGAGAGAGAGAGAGAGAGAGAGAGAGAGAGAGAGAGAGAGGGACAGAGAGAGAGAGAGAGAGAGAGAGAGAGAGAGAGAGAGAGAGAGAGAGAGAGAGAGGGAGAGAGAGAGGGAGAGGGAGGGAGAGAGGGAGAGGGAGGGAGAAAGGGAGATGGAGAGGGAGAAAGGGAGATGGAGAGGGAGAAAGGGAGATGGAGAGGGAGAAAGGGAGAGGGAGAAAGGGAGAGAGAGAAAGGGAGAGGGAGAAAGGGAGAGGGAGAGAGAGAGGGAGAGAGAGAGAGAGAGAGAGAGAGAGAGAGAGAGAGAGAGAGAGAGAGAGAGAGAGAGAGAGAGAGAGAGAGAGGGAGAGAAAGAGAGAGGGGGGGGGGGGTTAATAAGAGGCAAGTAGAAAGAGAGACTGGATAAAGTCCTGAATGACAGGCGAGGCACGCAGGTAATAACAAAGGAATAGAAGCACTGACTCCTCTTCTCACCCCATCTCTCTCTCTCTCTCTCTCTCTCTCTCTCTCTCTCTCTCTCTCTCTCTCCCTCCCTCCCTCCCTCTCTCCCTCTCTCTCTCTCTCCCTCTCCCTCTCCCTCTCCCTCTCCCTCCCTCCCTCTCCCTTTCTCTCTTTCTCCCTCCCTCCCCCCTCTCTCTTGATCTGTTTATGAATGTATTTTCCCCTTTAAAAGAAGACGGATAGCGTATCAGCTGTTAAGAGTCGCGTCGCCACCAACCGTAATGAAGGAGTGTTTACCGTCAAGTCAAAGTCTCTCATCGATGAAAATGGCTATAGCTTCACGGGGGGACTCTCGACCTAACTCCTGTAAAGGTGTGAATTCAGTGTCAGGTCAAGGTCAAGTGGCCCTTACCAACGATCCTATTTTGTCCTTAGTGCTTGGCAATCTCTTGTCTACCCCCTTTACCCCTCTGCCCCTCTGCCCCTCTGCCCCTCTGCCCCTCCCCCCTCCCTCTGCGAAGGTTCTTATAACCAGGTTCCACTTGTTGCATTCCGGAGCGATCTCGTCATGTGTATAAGTGGACCAGTTTAGTTGCTGTTGTATAAGTTATTCATTTTTAGAAAAAAATAATTCTCATTTTACTTATTTGCTTACTTATTGTCATATACTTTGGTATGCGATTTATTTTTATTTCAACGTTCATTTTTTATTATTATTGTTACATATTCTATTAGATGTCCATAGTAGTATATGGATTTATTGTCGGAACAAAGAAAAAGATCGCGGATGCCATGTTTTTTCACGAAAACGGACACGCAGGTCAATGTAAGCTGCAGGAGTATTTTATCAACATAAAAGTGCGCATGAAAGGTCACAAGCACAATGATAAGGATGATAGCAAAGGTCAGGTTCCCCCCCCCCCTCCACCCACCCCCAAGTCTGCATCTAAAGGTTAGTCTCGTGCATGAGGGCTAGTCTTTGTTCCCCCCCCCTACAACTCCCTCCATTCCTAACTCTTATACCCCCTCTGTACGATACCTCGCCCACCCCCCTCTAATCCTTCCTTCTCCACCTCCACCCCTTCCCTTCCCTTCCCTTCCCTTCCCTTCCCTTCCCTTCCCTTCCCTTCCCTTCCCTTCCCTTCCCTTCCCTTCCCTTCCCTTCCTCGCGCTCCTCGTACTCGTGGTTGCCATAGGGTAAGAGGATGGGATGTTAGGTAAGGAGGCGGTTGTGGCGAGCTGAAGGATGGAGATAGAAGGAAGGAGGAGGAATGAGACGGATAATAAAAGAGGAGATCAGAGAGGAAAATGAGGGAGCAGGAGAATTTGGAAATCAGGGAAGCTAAGAAGAGAGAGAGAGCGTGAAGGGAGAGCGATGAGGCTAGGAGTAGTTGGACAGACAAGTGAATAATGGAGCGAGGCCCCGTAGAGTTAATGCTCCGCGCGCTAGCTTCCATGTAATGCATGTTCCTGTTGTTATTACGTGTATGTCTTGCCACGCTAGAGTGACTTTGCTAATGGACTCATACGATGTAGTTTAGATATGATTTAAGCCTTTCCTCTCTCAAGTCGGTTTCCTTCCAACATAACCGCTCATACGCTCTCAGATGGATAATCACAACATAAATTCATTTATTCCATATGAAGAAAATCTGATGCTTCTGATGTGTTTATTTCCCCGGAATTTTCGCATGCTTGCGTGCCTTTCTTCACCTCAGATTTAGTAGAATTCAATATTGAACACCACTAAAGCTTCTTGGGCGACGTCGCTCGAGTCTAAAGACGGCTATCATAATTATGTTGCTTATTCAGCGAGCGGCGAAGGAGTAGTGAGGGTAGATAGCGTTGAATAAACGGCGAAGTAAACGTATACGGACCGACCAGAGAGCCAGTGGGATGAGAGGCGACGAGATGAAAGAGATAAATCGTGGTAAATAGTCTAGCAAGAAGGGAAATCACTTGAGGGAAGTCATTCTTGGGGAATAAAGATTCATGTTGACGTGTCTTGTCTTTAAAGATATACATAGTGCATTAAGACGTGAAAAAGTCTTAATAACGAATGGAAATAATATTCCGTAACGTTTCGAGAGAGAATAGATACTTGTTCAGGCGGCAAAAAATCATGAGACACATTTCGCTTTGACTGTCAGTTGAAACGTCACGGCGTATTATTTCCCTTGAACATGGTGGCTTTGCTCGCACGTCACTATGTTTTTTTTTATTCATGTTTTTATTTGTTTTTATTCACGTACCTGACATGTTATTGCTTTCTCTCCATTTTTTTTTGACGAGGCCGTTCATCGCTAAATTTAGATGCTGCCCTTTTTATGACTCGCTAGGGAGGCTATCAGACATAACAGCTCAATATATGGAATTTTATCTTTAGCAGTTACCAGAATCATGTCGCTTTATGGTTTCCTCTATTTGCCGAGAACATTTCACATATACATTTTTTTTCGAAGCTACAAAATCTCCGATTGGATCTGATCTATAAAACCTTTGTATCATCATAATTCATCATATGCATATTAAGGTGTCTGCATATATTTTGTTTGTCTCCGTTTTAACGAGATCATTTCTGGGAAATCGTCGCTGGAATGAATTAGATACGTTTTTTTTTGTATATTTAAATCGTATCCGAAACGTCAAATCTAGTTAAATATTTGTATCCTTTGTTCGAGTGCACATTAATCTACTTGTTTCCTTATTCACCTATTCTTTCTCTCTCCCTCTCACTCGCTCTCTCGCTCGCTCTCTCGCTCGCACTCTCTCTCTCGCTCGCACTCTCTCTCTCCCTCTCCCCCCCCCCTCTCTCTCCATATGCACACTCACACAAGACCGCCTCCCAAGTGATCGGCCAAAGCTCCCTCCCCTTGGCTCTTGACTCTCTCTCTCTCTCTCTCTCTCTCTCTCTCTCTCTCTCTCTCTCTCTCTCTCTCTCTCTCTCTCCGCCTCTCTCTCTCTCTCTCTCTCTCTCTCTCTCTCTCTCTCTCTCTCTCTCTCTCTCTCTCTCTCTCTCTCTCTCTTGTTCTCTCTCTCTCTCTCTCTCTCTCTCTCTCTCTCTCTCTCTCTCTCTCTCTCTCTCTCTCTCTCTCTCTCTCTCTCTCTCTCTCTCTCTCTCTCTCTCTCTCTCTCTCTCTCTCTCTCTCTCTCTCTCTCTACCTCTCCCTCTCCCTCCCTCTCCCTCTCTCTCTCTCTCTCTCTCTCTCTCTCTCTCTCTCTCTCTCTCTCTCTCTCTCTCTCTCTCTCTCTCTCTCTTGCTCTCTCGCTCGCTCTCTCGCTCGCCCTCTTGCTCTCTCCCTCTCTCTCTCTCCCTCTCTCTCTCTCTCTCTCTCTCTCTCTCTCTCTCTCTCTCTCTCTCTCTCTCTCTCTCTCTCTCTCTCTCTCTCTCTCTCTCTCTCTCTCTCTCTCTCTCTCGCTCTCTCGCTCTCTCTCTCTCTCTCTTTTCGCCTTTTCAAATACTCTTGGATAATCCCAGCTAATCGTAAACTTCAATATTGATCAGTAGATTAGGCCTTTTATACGTGTAATTGGCACATTCATTTATCCATTGCAGCGGAGATCGAGGCAGCCAGATCTAAAGCTATTTCATGTCGCCTCTTCATCCACGCCTTTTGCTTTTTTCGTTCCCTTGATCCTCTTCTGCCCCCCCCCTTACCCCCTACAACTCTCCCTCTGCCCTATTTGTCTCTGCTTCTGCCTTCCCTCCCTCTGCCCTTCTGCTTCCACCCCAATCTGTCTCTCCCTCTACCATCCTTCCCCGACTCTGTCTTTCCCTCGACCCTCCCCCCCCTCTGTCTCTCCCTCTACCATCCTTCCCCCCTTTATCTCTTCCTCTACCCTCCTGCTCCCCCCTCCGTCTCATCCTCTGCCCTCCCGCCCCCCTCTGTCTCTCCCTCTACCCTCCCCCCCCCTCTGTCTCTCCCTCTACCCTCACCCCCTCTGTCTCTCCCTCTGCCCTCCCGCCCCCCCCATTTTTCTCTCCCTCTATCCTCCTGCCCCCCCCCTCTGTCTCTCCCTCTACCCTCCCGTCCTCCCTCTGTCTCTCCCTCTACCCTTCTCCACCCCCTTGTCTCTCCCTCTACCCTCCTCCCCCCACTGTCTCCTCTGCTATTTTCCTACCACGCCTCTTCTAGTAGTTGGTCCTTTCCTCCACGCCCTTCAGCTCTTCGACTATTTTTTTTAGATACTGAATTCCCTTTGAGGTTGTGAGAGAAATTTAAAAAAAGGATTTTTAGTCATTCTGGACAAGGGGCAATGAATAATCGATGTCATATACTTGCTAGTTAAGATAATTATCCTGCACCCCTCACCTTTTCTCTTTCTGTGCCCCCTGTCCCCTATAGGCCCCCCACCCCTTACTCCTTACTGGTCTCCCTTCTCCCTCACCCCTGCCCCCTTCAGGTCGCCCTTCTCCCTCACCCACTGCCACCTGCAGGTCGCCCTTCTCCCTCACCCCCTGCCACCTGCAGGTCGCCCTTCTCCCTAACCCCCTGCCCCCTACAGGTCCCTCTTCTCCCTCACCCCCTGCCCCCTACAGGTCCCTCTTCTCCCTCACCCCCTGCCCCCTACAGGTCCCCCTTCTCCCTCACCCCCTGCCCCCTACAGGTCCCTCTTCTCCCTCACCCCCTGCCCCCTACAGGTCCCCCTTCTCCTTCACCCCCTGCCCCCTTCTCTCCATTTCTTCTTATCGCCTCATCCATATCGAAGTGATGAGTTGCCGATTAGTTTTTAAAGCGCTGGATATACACATACCCTGAAATAATCCCGTCTCGTCGTGTTTTCGTAAACCTGATTTACGGCCGACTGCAGGCGTCTCGATCGAGGAAGATATGGGCGCGTTTTTGCAGCGTGAATCCGCCTCGCTGCCACCCGGAATGCCTGATAAAAGTAACGAGGTTAGAAAAAGAGGAAACAAAATATGCACAACATTCTTCTATTATGGTCCAAAGCTATTCGTGAATCTATTGTTTCTGATTTCCTAGTCTAGCTCGAGGGGCTTGGCGACTGTCCTTTGTTTTATTTGCCTTTTATTGCGTTTTTAAGGAATGAATGGGGTTTAGACTGCACGCGTAGAGGCAAGATGTCCGAAGGCTGCTTCGCCCACCTCGTTACCTTTCTTAAGCTTCTTATTTCTGGCCTTCTTTTTATTCGTAATCGCCTTGTTGTTTTTTGTTGTTTTTTTCATTTTGGGTTTTCGCGCGCTTTTTCTTTCTTGGTGTTCCCTTTGTTATTCATTACGAAGAAATGCGTTTGCGAAGTTTGCACTTTGTTTAATCGAGATTTTTCGTTGATTTTTTTTCCTCCGCTGCACGAGACCTTGATTCTCTGCATACGGTCTTGATTAACCAACCCACTCCTCCTCTCCACTTTACTCAATATTTTCAGTCTATTCATTCTTCCCAGAATGCTCTCTCTACCCTCCTCCCCATCCCCCACCCCCCAGCCTCCCCTGCCGCTCCCTGTCTTGAGACTGGACAGTAAAGCCGCTTAACTTAAGAAAATCAACTGTCTTTCTCTGGTCCTTGACATCAAACAGGTTTTTTCATCTTATGTTGGATCTCCTGACCGGTGACGTAAGAGATGCCTCACAAAGAATGGTCGGATTTACAAGCCGCAAAGTCGCCTTATGATACGAGCATGTTGCGGGAGGTCGGGCTTCGGGGGGCGGGGGGGCTGCGAGGGCGAAGCGGGAGCTGGAGGGCGGGGAATGAGAGCGGCCGGAGACGCGGATTAATGGTTTGGATAAGTGTATTTACCTATGTATACACACACACACATACACACACACACACACACACACACACACACACACACACATATATATATATATATATATATATATATATATATATATATATATATATATATATATATGTATGTATGTATGTATATCTGTTTCTGTTCGTGTGCAAGAGGAGCAGACGGATCCGCGGCGCGAGCGACGGCCAATTAGCGGCAGGGCCCCGCGTGATCCCGCTGCCCTGCAAGCCACGCCCAAAGATGCCTATCTCCATGTGAGCGCTGATGTGACGCGCTGCCGAGGTAGGCCTCCTCGCCGACACTCGATCGCCCGAGTCGCCGACCAGGCCAATTGAATGAGGTTTCCTTCTCCGCTTTTATTTGATTATTTTTCTTTTATATTCGGAGAATTGTGTGTATCCGCACACGCACACGCACGCACACACATGTGTATGTATGTATAGATATATACATGCATACATATAGCTATATGATATAATATATATATATATATACATACATACATACATACATACATACATACATACATACATACATATATATATATATATATATACATATACATATACATATACATATACATATACATATACATATACATATACATATACATATACATATACATATACATATACATATACA
>BOPN01010085.1:0-5000 GCA_017312705.2 Penaeus japonicus
TATATATATATATATATATATGTGTGTGTGTGTGTGTGTGTGTGTGTGTGTGTGTGTGTGTGTGTGTGTGTGTGTGTATGTGTATGTGTATGTGTATGTGTGTGTGTGTGAGTGTGTGTGTGTGTGCGTGTCAATATGATTATGCATATTCATGTAAATATATAAAAGAAAACAAAACGTAGATACATATTCATCTATTTTGGGTCCTGTCAAAGAAACCCTCAACCGAAAGGGCCCCTAACAAGACACTAAATAAAAAGCCCCCCAAAAAAAGATTATAGTAGTAGGATATATATAGATAATTTTGCGTTCATTATTTCATCGGCTTCGATTGAGATAGAGATCCCTCGTCGAGTTATGTGTCATAAACTACAAGATGAAGTGTCCATGGCAGCCAGATTGTCGTAAAAAGCGTCGTAAATTGGTACTCAGTCATATTTAGACCAACATTTTTTGACGGCCAATTACGCCATGCAGATGGCATCTAAGAAGCAATCTACTTTGCAAATCGTTCCGGAAATGTATATAAAAACGTTCCTACTCTAAAGAATAGGTATGCAATCTTCGTTCAAAGTTCGAGATGGTAAAGTGAAAATCTCCTTTCTGCAAATACATGTGTGTGTTTATATGTATATATATATATATATATATATATATATATATATATATATATATATATATATATATATATGTATATGTATATATATATGTGTGTGTGTATATATCTATATCTATATCTATATCTATAAATATATATATATATATACATATACACACACATTCACACACACGCGAGTAGACACACACACTGTATGTGTATATACATGTGTGTGTGTGTGTACATGTATGTGTGTGTATGCATTTATATGTATATATCAGAAGGTAGAAATATATCCAGGATATATATATAATAATATTTATTTTCGTGTTTCATGTGATGCATGGATTTAGATATTATTTTAAGGTTATAACCATCGTAATTTTTGTATATATTATCTCTGGAAGATGACTCGAGAACTGCTTTCTTCACATACTTCACACCTTGAAATGAAGATATTGTTGAATTCCTGTCAAGTTCAATTTCCCCTTAAATACGTCTTAAGATAATTGGTTTGGTGACTAATGGTCGATGGTGTAGGCGCCCAAGAGACAAGCACAGCTGGCGGGAAGCTTGAAGGTCTCGATGGCGAAGGGGAAGTACTGATCATAGGAGTCGTAGACAAGGAAACGGTGGTAGATGGACTTCTGCAGACACTTGGACTCGTAGCACTCAGGCACCAGAGGACATGCATCGCCGGAAGTCAGACACTCTTCGATGCGTGTAGTCTGAGTAAGAGTCTGATAATGGGCATCGATGTTATTGACAATGACACGCCATTTGCCCTCGGTGTTCTGGGCACGAAGGGGCCTCACGTAGGCGGTCTCTGATGGGCACAAGTAAGTTTCCTCTTCCAGGGTGTCTGGTCGCTCCACAGACAACTCGGTGTTGAGTTCGGCTACATCAGCATAGAGGGAGAGGACCTTCTCGTAGTGGTACTCGGCTGCGTGTTTGATCTCGTAGGTGGGATAGTCAGCGTCCTCGAGGCACCATGCTTTGGTTGTGTTGGCAGCACATGCTGGCACAGCAGGCTCGTGTTCATGCTTATAGGAAGGCTGTGGGTGATAGGCGGGAGCAGGGTGGTAGGAGGGCTGTGAGTGGTAGGTTGGTTGATGGTGGTATGAAGGTCGTGCGTGGTGAGAGGATCTGTGGTGGCTGACAGCAGGAGCACCGCCGAGACTGATGCTGACGTGTGAGCTCTGATCGGCGAGAACTACGATCACCAAAGAAAGCGAAATCTGAAACATAAAATGTAGTAAGACTTGTGTGCATTGATAAAACAAGATATATATTGTATATTCTCAGATGATGGGATTTTAACCTTGGATAATATTTTTGTAAACTAAATTATCTATAATATATATATTTACATATATATATGATTATATATCTTTATATAAATATGAGTATATATGTATATATATGTATATGTATGAGTGTGTGTGCGTGAATGTGTCTGTGAATACATACAAAAAATATTTATGCACATGCATAAGAGTGTGTTTATTATTGTTATTATTTATTATTATTATTATTTTTTTGTATGTACATGAATGCGTATATCGATTCCTTAAACATGATCCTAAGAGAATTTCGTCCTGAATAAATTGATTTCAACTCACCAAGAATCGTAAAGCCATATTTGCACGTTGGGTTCTGGATGCGTTGGAACTGTAGCGAAAGAAATATGGATTCCGTTTATATAGGGAGCAGCCACGCCCACCGTCCCCGCCTCTCTGTTACCTTCACTAAATAATCGTCCGGCGAAATGAATTCAATCCATATTTGTGAGCCTTTTATATTGTTTTCTTGTTTGTAGTGTTTCGATTTTATCTGGATTTATCAATATGATGGTCAAATTACTATATCAATTAGTAAATGAGTATGAAATAAAAATACTTTGAAAACTTCATAATTTAGGAGATAAATAGGTACAGTGAAAGGTATCCTTGGGCCAGCCAGCCGTCTGTCACAGAAACGAAGATGTGTCGCCATTGGCTGTCCTTCGTATCTATTTATCGAGTTCATCAGAGTATTTCTGAATACACGCTCACAATCACAAACGCATACACACATACATACACACTAACACAAACCCAAACATGTGTATATTCACAAATACACATACACAATTACACACACACACTCAAGCACAAACACACACAGACACACATACACACTAACACACACACAAACATGTGTATATACACAAACACGCACACATATATATATGTACATATACACACACATATACAGGTATATATATATATATATATATATATATATATATATATATATATATATATATATACATATATACATATATATATATATATTTATATATATATATATATATATATATATATATTTTTTTTTTTTTTTTTTTTCAGCCTGTATCATTCCACTGCAGGAAGAAGGCCTCTCAAGAGGGTTATGGCCGGGTACCCCACCTACTGGTCCTAATTGTATCTTGGTGGGGGGATATATATATATATATATATATATATATATATATATATATATATATATATATATATATATTTATGTATGTATATATATATATGTATATATATATATATATATATATATATATATACATATGTATATATATATATATATATATATATGTATGTTATTATATATATATATATATATATATATATATATATATATATATATACATATATATGCATATATATTCATATATACAGTATTATGTATTAAGTGCTTAACTGTTTTTTGTAATAATCTATATATTATCCATGATGCTTGTAACAATAATGATAGTGATTATTGTTAAGGAAATAATCCCCATAACTGTTTAACACACACGTATATATACATACATACATACATCTATATGTATATATATGTATATTTATATGAATATATATGTATATATATGTATATATATGTATTTGTATATTTATATATATTTAATTATATATGTATATTATGTATATATATATGTATATATATGGTAATATATATACATTTACACACACAAACACACAAACACGCACTCTCACATACACACGTTTTTACACACACATATATGTATGTATATACATATACATATATATGTATATATATCTATACATATACATATATATGTATATATATCTATACATATACATATATATGTACACACACACACACACACACACACACACACACACATATATATATATATATATATATATATATATATATATATATATATATATATATACATATACAAACACACACACATCAAGCTGAGATTAAGCTCGGAGCTGAACCCTACGGATAATAATGATAATGTATCTACTAATACCTCTACTACTACTGCTGATTCTAAGAACGATGGGGATAGTAATCACAACAGTAAAATTATTGCCATCATTACTAGCATAAAATCAGATTGACAAGAAGGGGAATGATAATTATGATTATGATGACGATGATAAAAATGTTGTCTATTATGATATTGTAAAGGGGACACACTGATAGTTATTACTAATATTTTCGTTATCATTATTATCTTTACCATTATAGTCACCTTTGTTATATTTGTTTTTTGTTATTCACTATCATTACCCTGATTGATTGATATTATTATTATTATCAATATAATCATGGATATCGTCATAACATTTAATATTGATATTCTCATTATAGTATTCGTTACTGTTATTGTTATTGTAATCTTCTTAATACCTCTATCATTATTATTTATATAATTATCATAATCAATAGTATCATTGTTATATTTGCCGCGATTTTCATTTAGGTGTCACAAAATTATACTTTTACATAGATCCAACCTTGAAGTCGCGCCTCTTCGTACTGTGTGGGCGTGGCTAACCTATGGCTGGAGTATATAAAGTCGGTCACGATGAATGGCTGTCATCTGTCTGTCTCAATATGGCTCTTACATTGGTAGGTTGCGATCACATCACACGTTAAAACCGTCAGAATGTCACCGATTTAAAAAATTGAACTTTGGAAAATGTTTGTTTTATTTTAGTGCCATTTTTCCCTTTCAGTCGGTCGTTCTGGCATGCGCCGGAGTCGTTCTGGGCTCCGTCCATCCCCCTGCATATGGCCATCACCCACAGCCCGCCTACGGTCATCATGCGCCTGCTTACGGTCATCAGCCTGCCTACAAACACAATTACTGTGACCCAACTGTTGCCCCCGCCTGCGCTGCCAACTCCACTCTCTCGTACTGCTTGGAAGACGCTGAGTATCCCGAGTACGAGATCAAGGGTGCCATCAGTGCCGATCAGCTCTTCGCCAAGAAGTACGCTGACATCGCCGACCAGTCTGCTGATGACCTGGTAGACATGGTCACCAAGGAGCAGGAAGAGGCCTTCGACTACTCTTACTACACTGGGGCTTCCACTGGGGACTCTCCTTA
>BOPN01010085.1:25000-26123 GCA_017312705.2 Penaeus japonicus
ATGCATGTATATATACACAGCATTTAATACTGAAAAGTTAATTTCTGTTATCCTATGGAGTCATAAACACAAAAACTGTAATGCAAAGCATCTCAGTAATGCGTAAACCCCCATTTTTTGTAGTCACTGATAACAGCACTTTATACTTATTTTGGTTAAGCAATATGAATCGTTAAATTCAGATAAATAATGATTCGATTAATATATTTGTTCATTTACTCCACAAGTAACATACCGTATGAGCAAGGGAGACAAGTAGATCAAGAGTTACAACAACGTAGGCACTGCCTTTCTTAGAAAGCATAAGACACCAGAAAAAAAAAAAATATATATATACATATATATATATATATATATATATATATATATATATATATATATATATATATTGTACTAATGAGACACTCAGAATTACTACTACTACTCAAATGTTTTCGAAAGTAACATGTAAAGTGCCTTAGGTTTTCTTATTTTTTTTCCTTTTTTGGATAAAAGAGAACAGAATATATAACAAGCAACTGATAACAAATATTTCGGAATGCCACTCCATCTGACACGAACACAAGCATGGGGGACCGTTTAGGGATCCAAAATTCATGGAGTTTGGTGACAGAATGCATGTAACGGTACCTGGCCATTGGTAAAATGCATGACATATGTATTCATGTGGAAATGTTTCCTTGTCGCCAGCTCTGTATTTGTTTTCTCTGATCGTATATATATATATATATATCCGTCTATCTCGTTACCTATATCTATCTCATTCTCTGTCTATCTGTCTATTGATGAAAATCTCTCTCTCTCTCTCTCTCTATATATATATCTATTAGTATATCCTTCTCTATGCATATATTTCTTTCTCTCTCTCTTATCATCTTTCTTTTAAAACGAAAACAAAGAAAAAAACATAAATTTCCCCTGGACGAAATTGGTCGATATTCTTGCAACACATTTTTTTTTCTTTGACATCTAAAGATTTCTTTGACAAAGAAGAGACTTTGCATTTACTTTTCCCTTTCGTATTAAAGGAAGCGTTTCATACACACACACATATATGTATGTATATATATATATATATATACATACATATATGTGTGTGTGTGTGTGTGCGTGTGTGTGTGTG
>BOPN01010086.1:0-2500 GCA_017312705.2 Penaeus japonicus
GAATTTTTTTTTTTTTTTTTTTTTTTTTTTTTTTTTTAAGGTCAATAGATATTTTATTAATAAAAGCGTGGACGGTATTACGGTGTGTGCATAAATGCTGAACAAATAAAAAGACAAAATGAACCAAAACACACACACACACACAAACACACGCACACACACATGGATATGTGTGTATGTGTGTGTGGTTCCCTACACATTGTTTTCTTTTGTCTTCAAATTCTTCTTTGCCATCACTCTCTTTCTCTCTCTCTCTCTCTCTCTCTCTCTCTCTCTCTCTCTATCTATCTCTCTCTCTCTCTCTCTCTCTCTCTCACTCCCTCACTTTCTCTTCTCTTTTCACTCTCTCTCTTTCTTCTCTTTTCTTTTTCCTTCTCTCTCTTCGTTTTTCTTCTATTTTTTCCCCCTCCCCCCTCTCTCCTTATCCCCTCCTTGTCTGTCTCTCTTTCCCTAACCTTCTCGTTCTTTCCCACAACCGGCGAATAAAACACACTCTTTCATGTATGCACTAGGAGGTAAAAATATGCTTTATAAAGTGCAAGCAATATGACAACTCTAAGTACAATCAAAATGCAATGCTAAAAAAAAAGTGCAACAAAGAAACAATATACACCCCATTGTAGTCAGCAAGTATTACTGATAAGGATTAAATACCTTTTTTTACTTTAATTACGCTAAGGAAAAATATTCGTCCTTCCTACAAACACGAATCCTGCCACCTTCCGCCTCCATATATATATATCAGTATAAATCTTTTCTTTTCCTGTGTCGTTAATTATAGCATTTTTATCTGTCAACCCTCCTCCCCCCTCCCCCCTCCACCCTCCCTCCCCCTATTCCCCTCCTCTATGCAAACAAGGAACAATCACATTCTTTGTGATATATTTTTACGATATCTTCAGTTCAGCCTTTACGTCGAAGAGCCATCTCAGTATATATTGCATTTTTTTTTTTTTTTGGCGAATGAATTGCCATTTTCCTGTGCTAAATAGGGCAAAAAAAATATCACTTAATGTGTACATACTTCTCAAAAACCATTTTTTTTTACTTTTTTTTTGTGTTTTTGTTTTTTAAATTTAGATGTGAGTAAAGTGTTACGTTGAAAATAAGCCGTATGTTATGAATGACAACCTTTTCTCTCATTCATAAATTTCTTGAGTTTTCTCGTAAAATGGATTTATTGCTATTCCTTCTTTTGCTAAGATTTTTAGGATTTTCAGGTCTTTGTTTTCTTTTTGTTTCTCTGTTTCAGTGTTTCTTGTTTCGTTTTATTTCGATTTATTCACCTGATTGGCAATTCACTTGTTTTCTCTCACCTCTTTCGTTTATTTCTTTATTTATTTTCTTTCTTTTTTAACTACTTTCATTCCCTTTCTATCTAATCATTCGTTTTCCCGTTTTTTCAGTATTTTTTAAAAAGCTTGTAAGTTCATTAATATACATTTTTCTATTATCATAATTAATTTCTTTCATAATCTTGAATTCCTATATAGTTTTATCTCATTTTCCTATTCTCTCATATTCATATAATTCCATTTCATTTCTCAGATGTATTCAAATAACTTAAACAATTTCATCCATTGCATAATTCCATGCATTATTCAATCATCATTCTATTTTTCAAGTTCTTTTCAGTCAGAGAATCATAGTTTCTGATCCGTCCCTTCTCTGATCAGGGTTATTATCTCTTTCTCTCTATCTATCTATCTATCCATCTATGTCTCTCTCTCTCTCTGTTTCTATCAATCTATTTCTCTTTCGCTCATCCCTCGTCTCTCTCTTTCTCACTCTTTGTTTTATCTCTCTCTCTCTCTCTCTCTCTCTCTTTGTCTCTATCAATCTATTTCTCTTTCTCTCACCCCTCGTCTCTGTTTTATCTCTCTCTCTGTCTCTGTCTCTATCAATCTATTTCTCTTTCTCTCACCCCTCCTCTCTCTCATCCTCACTCTCTGTTTTATCTCTTTCTCTCTGTATTTACATCTGTCTCTCTCTAACTCTCTTTCCAGGTTGGTTCCAGCGTCGGAGGTTCCCGGGTTCGAGACCAGTCAAGTCTTTCCTCGGGAAAAGTTAACAGGTGCCCTTGGCACTTGCTCGTGTTTGGCGGTTGACGAGCGTTCTCTTCGGAGATAACGTCCCCCTCTCGAGGTCAAAGGTCACTCCGGTCGGCAGTCACGCAGGGAAGGCAGCACAGGCCTCTGGATTATAATTTGGTTCAGATCTGCATGAGGTTCTGGTTCGGTCCGATTGGGTGGTTGTTTTGCATCGTTTGCGATCAATTTGGAGCAGAAAGACCTTCACGTTTTATTTTTTATTTGATGTTTAAACAATACCAAATATGCTTTAAAAACTACTTAGCTAGAACTTGTAGATCTGCAGATCTGCAAATAAGATCAAAGATTGTTATAAGATATTGTCTGTTTTGCAAGGATAAGAAGGAAAAAAAATGAGAGGAATATAAGCACAACATTTCAAGCAATAAATAAGAATAATATAACAATAT
>BOPN01010086.1:7500-10996 GCA_017312705.2 Penaeus japonicus
GTAACTTTACACTACCATTATTTAACTATGATTCCCAGCTACACATGTCATAATAAAGATTAAAGACTATATACGTATATAGTCTTTGATGAAAGTGAAATATTTCAAGACTTTGACGCTGCAGATAAGGCCTATATTTTATTTGACTGGCGTATTGCAATCGACTAATATTTTAGTTTAGAGTAAATCTATCAGCTCATTATTTTCTTTACGCCTAGTCTGGAAGAAGCATAACAGTTTTATGGGAGGACAAAGAAGCAACTTTATTTTTTGATACACCTATGTGATTTCCGAACCTCTAAAATACCGTATTTAACACCAAAAATAGACATTATTATTCGCTCTATCAACAATCACCGCGATCCTTTGTTTAATTAAGGGGAGACTTCAATTGACAAAATTTCCCAGGCTACTTTTAGAGCCAAAATTTATATTCATCGTGTTTTGCGCGATATTTTACATAATCTGACCAAGTTTTATTACAATTGGATTATAAATAGTATTTCTTAAAATAGTTTTATATGCTGTTATATTAAAACAATACAATAACATTGTAAAAAGTGTTTGATGAGATATTTAACTTCGCGTACTTTGCAAGCATTCAACAATAAAGTTAGGTGACGAAAATTCTCCCTTCACTCTGCAAAAAGGTAAAATATACCAAACTGAATAAAAGAAAAAAAGTCATCAACAATGAAAAAATCCTTAAACTCCGCCTGTCAGCGTAAATCAAAATACGAAATTCATATTTTATTGCATATCATGTTACTTTAGGTGGCCTAATTTATGAATTTTCTATAGCATTGGGGTGATAGCAAACAGCATACAGGATAAGCTCAGTCTCCTGGGGTGGGGGAAGGGGTAGTATTGGTGGTCCAGGAAATGGGTAAAATGACTCATACCCGTTAAAGAGGTACTGCATTGCGTTT
Source organism: Penaeus japonicus (assembly GCA_017312705.2). NCBI lineage: Eukaryota > Metazoa > Arthropoda > Malacostraca > Decapoda > Penaeidae > Penaeus > Penaeus japonicus. Next base: position 8,430 of record BOPN01010086.1, read on the forward strand.
CAAGGTCAAAAAGACAATTTTAGCACAAAAATGATAAATGTCAAAATAAAGTGATTTCCGTCATATTAATGTGAAATTCCTGTTCAGAACTTGATGCACAGGAGTACAGATGTCATCAAATTAAAGTGAGCATTAATTTCTGCTGCCTCATATACGATCTTCGATTTTGGTATTTGAATCAGAATTCTCACATGTTCATGCAAACATTTCGTATTTAAACCCAATCTGGAGACGTCCAAGTTCCCCCAACAGGCAGTCAAGGTGTATCTACCATGACGTCACAATGACGTCATAAACAACATTCATGATTGCACCACTTAATTCTTAGAAATCCAATAGTATTTGTATTCTTCCTTATCAATAAGTTGACGTTGGATACGGCTATCACAGGTATCTAAACTATATACATAAACGCAAAAGGTATTGTTATAGCAGATTCCGTGTATTATATAAGTATCACTGATTTTTTTCCGTAAAACAAAAATGTAAAAGAGAGAAATTTTGATCCTTTCCGTGTCAAAAGTTTCAACGTGATAATCCGCTTGCAAAGAGGTATTTATTGTGTGTACTGATATTAGACATTAAACCCTTGTAGGACGCTAAATTAAGAAAAGGTAAGATAAAGATGTTGATGCTATCACACAAGCGAATCCAATCAAGGATTACACTTGGAAATATCCGAGGATTTTTTGCAACGAAACTATAAAAGATACATTAAGTGAGACAACTAGTGCAATAAATAGTTGTAGTATTTGTTTATCAGTTCAGATGATAAGCAGCAATTTGTAAAACTCATAATTTTAAACTAGATAAACATTTTTTCCAGGAATTTGAGCACATAAATACCTGGACATTTACTTCACTGAATACGTGAATGTGGAGCCTCCCCTAAAAAAATTATGGTGATAGTTTGATTATCAGTGATAGAAAATATGTTCTGAGAAAAAATACAATTGGTTTAGTAGTTGGACATCCTCGATTATTGCTTGAAGATTAGAATAACCAGAGGTGAGAAGTTTATAAGAGGTTGTGTCAATCAGTGTTTCCTGATTTAGCATTTTATTGGCCTTTTCCAGAGCACAAAGTGTAGAAGCTATGGCAATCCCTTGACACTGCATTACTTTCAGAAAATATGTTCTGAGAAAAAATACAATTGGTTTAGTAGTTGGACATCCTCGATTATTGCTTGAAGATTAGAATAACCAGAGGTGAGAAGTTTATAAGAGGTTGTGTCAATCAGTGTTTCCTGATTTAGCATTTTATTGGCCTTTTCCAGAGCACAAAGTGTAGAAGCTATGGCAATCCCTTGACACTGCATTACTTTCAGATGCTATTTTAACATCACAGCCTATAGCATGTTTCAAAGTTATTTGGACAGAAAACAGCCAATATAATTACAAGATATAAGTCCCATTTCGAGAACCATAACCATTATCTTTCTTACATTCATGCAGTTGTTTACACTGTGCTTTGGTGACAGAGTATGGAATGTGTTTGGAATTTATGTATCTTATTATAAATCTATGAAATAATAAAAACATAGAGAACATCTAAAGATAGCTACCTGAAGCTGCACACCTTGAGATGCGGCCCAACCAAGAAGGGTTAAATTCTCTTCATGTGGATGCTATTGACCGCTAAAGACAAGTGTTCCTCCTGTGTTGAGATAGTCAATCAGTTCACAGTATGGATAAAAACAATATTTGCTTATAAATAACAGAATAAACTTACTTGAAGTGATAGCAGTAAAATGTTTCTTTTCGCAGAGGTGGCCATCAATGGTCGGATATTGGAACAAATTGCCGTAGCTACAAGAAAAACAATGGAACAGGAAGCAGCTGTCGAAAATAATGACTCTTTTGACCTTACGATAACAATTCTATCCGAAGATGTCTTGGTCAGGATCTTAATGGAATGCTCTGTGCATGATCTGGTTGCCATGAGCAGTACGTGTAAACTATTCTATCGTCTGGCGAGGGATGAACTGCTATGGAAATATTTCTGCAAGAAAGGTAAGTCAAAAAGACTTTCAGAAAAAGAATTGTTATAAGGATCTTTTCTTTTATGAAAATTAGTAGAGGGAATCTGGATGTCAGAGAAATGCACAACTGATATTGATATGATTCAGTATTAGAAAAATTGTAGAAATTATAATGAAAGAGTTGGTGATAATCAGGAAGATGAGGGTGTTTTCATAATTGTAATTTTTCAGATGAAATATTGATTTTCATGATATAGTATGATAGTTGTGTAGCATTAATATAAGACTGGTGGTTTATAGGTATCTGTTTTTCATTTCTGTTTTGAAACATACTGTTCAGCTTTTAATTACTATTTTCAGTTTTGTTGGTTCTATGTGAGTGAATTGGAATTTCAATATATATATATATATATATATATATATATATATATATATATATATGTGTATAACAAATATATGTATATACATATGTACATTTATGTAAATATATACAGATATGTATATGTTTGTGTGTGTATGTGTGCATGTATGTATGTATGACTATATATATATATATATATATATATATATATATATATATATATAT
>BOPN01010086.1:11096-21096 GCA_017312705.2 Penaeus japonicus
TTCTTTTCAGATTATAGAATTTCACAAGATAATCTTGAAGGCATTGACTCATACTACAAACTCTACTCAAAATGTAAGTTGACAAAGTTACCTCAAGACTTAATTACAATACTGTAAAATATACATATTTGTCTTTAAATAAACTAATTGGCTATTTTTATAGTAGGCAAGCATCATATGTCTGTTAAAAGGACATACTTGTGTAGTGGTTAAAGTCAGGAAACTGAAATGGAGTATATACAGTATTATATTTTAACTTTGAAGTCAGTTTAGTAACTTCTTTTTCTTTTCTTTTAGGATGTTATTAAAGAGCATATACAAGAATAGATAGACTTGCTTTCTCAGCAATGGTTTGAAATTACTTAAAGAACAATTTTGCATGGATTTAAGTATTTTATGACTGCACTTAATGATATACAATAAATTTATTTTTGTTTTGTTTTTGTTTGTTTTTTTTCTGAAAAATACATTCATTTTGCAGTATTACACAAATATGGCTGGTTGGAAGGGACATATCAAACTGAAATTGGCCCATATGGTGAACTCATGGAGGTCAAGGCAAGTCCATTTTAAATTCTATTAGTATTTTGCTAGTTAAGAATTCAGCAGACTGACAGCCTTCCACTTGTTAAAAAAAATAGATTTAACATGGATAAGATTGTTACATTTAAGTGAGATATATATTTATTTATAAGATTAATTTGATGAAATAGATATAAAAGTGGTTATATCTCACAGATTTTCTTCCTTTTTTAGTATTGTATGTTTATTAAAATTGTACAGTTTTAAGGTTTGAATTTTTAGGCAGGCCACATTCATTCCATTTATTTCAGAAAAGTAAAAAAAAGAAAAGTTAAATATGTCCTATACTTTTGTGAAAATGCCCATTTTTAGAGAAGTGATATGAATGCAGTATTGATGTGACTAGTGCCTTCTGAATAAAATGAGACCAGTCCTATTTTACTCATCCAGAAATTGCAACCTGAGCAAGAGTAAAAGAAGGAAAGTAGCCCAATTTCCACCTCAAATTTCATTTTTTTCCTATTGTGACTGTCAGTAGAAAAAAAGATAATAAATGACTTCAAATAATTTATTTACAAAAACTACATCTTTCTTCATTAGTTACTTATATTCCTTAATTTCTGACAAAATTATTCCCCCAAACTGTATGATAATGTCATAGGTACAATTTCAGCATTTTATGATATTTAGTAAATATTTTTTAAAGAAATGTATCATTTTTTCAAAAAAGTAAATTACTTGATTAGTTAAAATGTACCTTAGGACCATGGTTTAAAGAGAAATTTTAATGTCTTATACTATATAGGAAAGCATATTCAAACATACAAAAACTTACTTGGGTCTACACATTGTCACTTACTTTAAGGGCTTCATTTAAATGAACATATGTATCCTCCACCAAAAAAATATCTGCTCACAAGAAGTGGTACATGTCTCATCCATTCACAATTTGAAACAGAAGAATCAAATACCAGCTAAACTTTACATGATAGTTTTTTGTTTGTTTGTTAATGAATAAAAAGTAAGACCAGTAGTAGGAGCCTAATAAACTTCTCAATTTTACAAGAGTTATAAACAAATACAGAAGGCAGTGATCATGCAGAAGGAATTCAGTTGATTTAGTGTAACCATCTTATCTCTCTCTCTATTCTGCTTCCTCCTTTTCCATTGAATTCACACATAAATATTTTATTCCTCTTTATACCAACAGTTTGAGTCTGGGTGTATGATAGGCGTGAATTGGGAGCCCAGTTCAGAAAGAGATGTTGAAGCCCCACTCACGCATTATGTCCTGTTCTCAATCAGTCTTGACAAGAATCCTCCTGAGTGTGTCTGTTTACCTGATATTGCACCTCATCCATGCTCCCTTATTCTGGACAAGGTTGGTTTTCTGTAATCCTTGATTTTTTTGCTAGAGACACTACAAAGAGCTGTTTCTCTGGACTGGGATATTAATGCACACTGCCTTTTATATATGATAATTTTCATGAGTTTCTTGCTTCCAAATTTCTGTTTCAGAGGAAAGGTCAGATAAGACAACAGTGCTCAAAGCCTGATAACCATATACAGGCCTTGATAGAATACATTTCCAGCGGTAATGGTACAACATCAGGATGGGTGAATAGACTGAAGATGATATTTTTGAACGAAGTACTAGAGTAAGTAATTAACTGAAACATAAGTACTCCTTTTTTACATATATTATGTAAATGTGTGTTTGTGTGTGTGTGTGTCTGTGTATGTGTATGTTTGTTTGTTTGTTTGTTTGTGTATAGATAGATAGATAGCTAGATATTTATACCTCTCTTAATTAATGATTTACTTAAAGACTACACAGTACAGGGTTACATATTTTATCTTATGATAATTATATTGTAAAAAAAAATAAAAAAATAAAAAGTTCCATTCCAACACATAAGCTTTATGTTTGTTTTTCCTTCCAGTTCAGGAGCTCTGCACCGGCCACTGCTCATCCCAGGACCTCAGGACATACCAGAAGAGCTCTTCATGACAGATGGAACACTCCCCCCTCAGTTGATCACACCAGGACTTTTTAAGGGTTCCTATGGAGGCCATGGCACTGAGTTAATTTTGTTCAAGTACAAAGATGAGAATGAACTTCATGGGGTCAAGGTGAGCCATCTAATGAATATGAATATATGAATAATGAGAATAAGGACTGAAATACATTGTGCTTGAATCCTCATGCTATCATTTTGAAGTGAAAGTAAATCCAATTTTGCTGAACATATACAACAGAAATGGAGGATAGATTTTCTGTCTTTCTTTATCTCTCTCTCTCTCTCTCCATCAGTCAGACATGACTAATAGTTGGGATTACTTCATCTTAATCTTTCTTTTGATATTCACATATGCATTTTATTAAGAAAATAGTCATCAAGATTTTTTGTAGTGATCAGTGTCATTTTTGCCTTTTACTCCTTTCATCCACTGTTATTGATGACCTCAGTTAACCTGACCTACAGCCATTCATACCTCTCTTTTTACATATAAATTGTGTAGTGTATACCATATTTACCTTGCTCTGCCTGATTGATAAGGTGGGATCACAGATGGTTTGATAGCTAAACATTATCCATAAATGTAAGAGGATTTTCACTATTTGTTTGTTTTACTCTAGATATTGGGTATTTCAGGGCTAGAGCTTTGATAAGTTTTATTTTTATGAAATTCATAATACAACCTAAACCAATTTTTTTCCTTCAGGTAACTGGGGATCCAAATGTGTATGCAGGGAAGATTTCAGTCAAAGTATCGCTTAGATTTCCCGTCCAACCTCTCACTAAAGAACAACAAGTATCCTATGCAAATCTGAAAAGGATTGAGCCCAAGCAGAGTAAAGAGCCCATCTCAAGCATAAAACCACAACCCTTTGTTCCACCTGATGGCTTTGATCTCCGTGACACAAACCCTCCAAACAGATGCAGGGCAAGGTGAGGGGCTAAATTGGCACAAGTTATTCTGTCGTATGTCTGCTCTTTAAGGATTTTTATTATTATTTAGCATATATATGTCTAATATTTTATCTTAAATGGTTTTATTATGCTTTAAAAAATGTAAGAAAAAAGGTACAGAAAACAAAAAAATAAAATAATAAAAGACAGTTAGCTGCAAAATAATGCAATATTGGTTTAAAAATTCTTGTATGTAAAACCCAGGAGCAATGAGCTTCAAGTTTAAATCATATTCTTTAAATTTTCAGATACCATGGTTTTGGTCAAATAGCATTTGAAGGATATCAACATCCCAACTTCATTGAAGTGCACATCATGGTGTTCAACAATGATCTGCTTGGAGTTGCCTGGATTACTTTAGAATCATTCAGTCTGTTTCAACGCGTAGAGAAAAGTTTTACTCAGAATTTCCTCCCAGACCTTGAAAGTGTTGTATAAGTTGGAAAAAATTGTATTTGTTGAACCGTACTCCACTTCTTGCTGAATGTTTGATTCTTTTTAGCAATCTGCCATAATTGCTCTTTGGATGTTCAGTTTCTTTCCCATTACATGCATCTGATGTACAATAAGTATGGCTGACTTTGCATAAGCAAAGAAATTTACATCAGTAATAATGGCAACTTGTTCCGAGAATTAAAAATTGATCAGTCAGTTGAAGATATTATTGTATCTCCTTTTATATATGATTATATACTTCATCAAACTTTTGTTCAGTTAGATACTTTATAGATTCTGTAAGAATTTTGTAAAGATTATCTCCCCGTTTGTCACAAGAAGGAATAGGCATATGTAAGAAAAAGTTTTTTATATACTTTTTAAGAGATGGGCATCTTAAAATGTGTTTTCTATTTTTCTCTAGACTTCTGGTATGAGTCTGTATATGATATAGTAGCATAATGATAGTAATTGGCATTTGTTATGATAGGGCATCACAACTGAAGGAATAATTAGAAAAATGCATTAACCCATTAGCAGCGGATGGCATGATTTGCTGCAAAGGCAGAGTCGGTCATAGACGCGGATGGCACCATGCCAGACATGTAAAACAGCCATCCTATTGCCTAGACCTTTTTTTAATACCGCGACCAATGGGTTAAGAACAATTTCACTAAAAGTTCAGTTATTATGCTTTCGTCTCAAAAAGACTTGTGAATTGTGTTGCATAGCCAAAGCTTTTAGTTGAAATAATTTAATCTTTACATAAGAAATTTTATAAGCTTATCCAGGTGTGAATTGTTTATGGAAAAGTCACCATGGATTGTGCGACTATTCCCAAAAAAATGTATAATGCTTTAAGTCATGATCATCAGGGAATGATAATATATGTAATTAAAATTCACCTCGATAAAGTTAGTTGTTTTAGTGGTGGGACCAGCTTGTGGACGCAGCTATAATTTTTCACAGGCAATCTGTGCAGTGGAAAAAAGTGTATTTTTTCTCTCTTAGTTTGGTCATGGATTAGGTTTAGGGCCTATCTGACTCCTGTCCAAGAATTCTTTGGGAATCCAGAATCCAGCACTGAGTAATCTTTCAGCAATAGAATTACAGCTGAAGTGTATATTTTGCATTTTGAAAAGAACTAGCATTGATGATCATATACATCTCTTGAAAATGTCAGCACAAACACACTTCTGCACATGTTTGTTGAATTGAAAGAGAGTACAGTTCATGCAAACTTATTTTATGCATATATGATAGTATAAAGATGAATAACTAGAATGTGATATATAAAAATTAAGAAACACTTAAAATCTATCCATTTGGGTGTGCATATGCATGTGCCTAAAATTGTTTGCCCATAAATTTTTATATTAAATATGTCTGTGTTTCATTTCTCTTTTTTTTTTTTTTTTACTATAAAAGTTTTAACATTTCAGAAATATTATAAAATATAAAATTGTGGCAACAGAACTGATGAGTCGTATGTTATAAGATTATTATTTATTTACCTAGTATTAAAGTCGAGGACACTATATTCTAGTTAATAGATAAGGATTAACCTCTATCAAAAACTGTGAAAAAAGTTGAAGATAACATAGAAGCATTTATAAAAATGTTCATTGATTTTCTTTCACAGAAAAACTAAATAGTGTTGATTTACACACCAACCAAATTTCAGGGTAAAACAAGTTACATACCCTGCTATCCACTATGAACTTTTATAATACCTTTATTTAATATTTCTTAAAAATTATTTTTGTTCAAATACTGAGGTTTGCATATGACATTATATTACAATCTAAGGAGTAAATAACCTTAAAAGAACTCATAAAACACACATATAACTTGCAATATTTTATTGAGTTATAAAAAGAAAACAATAATAATAAAATATATATATATGCTTGTAGAAAAAAATACTGTGATGATTGATTGAAAGCGCAGAATAAAACCATTTACAATGGAGTCTGTATCTGGGGGAGGGTTACATATTTATATATGTATCTGTATCTTTGTTTGTATGTGTAACTCTTAAGTGAGTGGGTGTAACTGTGTGAGCCTACATATGTTTGTGGGAATGGGCATGTTTATTTATTATTGGAAGTTACAATTATCAAAATGCATTTGTGCAATATATCAGGTTAATTTCACACAATGAGCTATCAACAATCTGATTATATATGCATCAAGTTTAAACGCTGTGGGAGAATTTATTGCCTTTGCCTCCTTTCCTGACTTAACTCATGAATATGAATTTGCTTGGACAGCTATAAGCGTGTGAATATGACGAATGAGAGTGGTATAACCCACTCTTGGAATGTACAAGTACCTGTATCACTGAACCTTTACCCGGGTGTGGAGGGATTATATACATACACCAAAGATAAAATGCCTAAAAAACAGAGTTTAATACTACAAGGTATGTTTATGGATTTTTGTTCAGCTTATTTCAAATATACAAATCTGTAAATGCATTAACATAATTTCATACATTCATATAACTATAAACATTTCATAAAATTCTCTACCTACTGATCTTGCAAGTAATAAAGCACTCCCCTTTTCTTTATCAAAATAATCAACATAAAATAATGGAACTGTGATAAAAATCAGGACACTCCAACAACTCAGTGTAATGAATCCCTTTAAACCTTAAAATCAACCCTAAAAACACTGGTAAATCATTAAATAGGTGCAATACAATTTTCTTCAAACTTTCCAACTCTATCTCATATTGAAAAAAATCACACACTTCCCCATAGGATTATTACACCATAGAAATAAGTTTTTCTTGGGGGTACTGCATGTCTTAAAATCTTGAAATAACCATTGACTTCTATGAATCCCTTTCAAGCTGGATTTCATGGCTGCACGAGAAAAAAATACCTGAAATTCCTCAGACCTAAACACTGGAACCCTATAGGAATAACTCTCAAGCAATAAAAATGCATACCTCAGTGTCAATTGCACCAAAAACAAATCATGATAATGATTACAAAAACAATAAAACTAACACTGGAAAAAAATATATATATATGTATATATAAACTTTCATATTCTAGTTCTCGAAAAATGTTGCAACTGAAGTTACATCTGAACTATTTCATACACATACTTTTCTAATACTTTTATCACAACCTAATATTGTTACTTCTGAATAGTCTCATCACAACCTATGATTAATAATTAATTAATGCTCCAAAGCTAAGACTATGAACAGCCATACAAGACTCATTAGGCTTGTATCATGCAGTTTTATCTCTTGCAAATAAAATTGATTATATGCTTCAGATTTAGCACTGTAAATATTCCACACATGAATCATTGCAGTTGTTTCCTCTCACTTTACTCTTAAAATCAAGACTTAACATATCACGACCTTAACCCACTGACGATGGGTGTCATGAAGTATTATGGCTGTAATGGTGGTAGCTTCAGAGCTAAAGCATTCCAAAGTCACCCTAAACCTGTGTTTTGTGATGGATTTATGGAAAAATAATCTATAGGCTAGTCTGTGCTGCCCAGAGGGCAGAGAAAATATTTATCCATCCCTCTAATTTTAGCCTGTGCCACTAGCGTCATAGACCAGGTGCCCCGTCCACAATAGGTTAACACTCAAGCATTTGAAAAATATATGTAGAGTCAAACCACAGAATATATTATAGCTATCATTACTGCCATTTTACTTCAAATAATCAAAATCAAGAGTAACTCTTCTCACTAAATGTATTTTACAACACTACACTGTGCATACCCTTTTCTGTAATGACTCCTTTATTGTAGCACACATACTCTTAGTTATAGAAATCAGTATCACTATGTTTGATAGAGATTATCAGTTTAACCATGAGATTTCATTCCTTTCCTTAATTTCTTTAAAAAGTCTTTTTTAAAAATTTTGAGCTTGCATTTATGCATACACTATTGAGAATAGAAAGATTTTGATGTTTATAATTGCCCTAATCATGTAAAATGTATTTTTTGAAGCTAAATAAATTAATCCACAAAATCATATATAAATTGAAGCACATACAGAAACATATGGAGCAATAAATAAAAGCCAAAGGCTACATAACCATCCAGGTGCGTAGCAAGCAGTTGATGGGGGCTCATGACACTATGACCAGCAACAAAATTGACATCTTTGGTATTCAATTCACCCAGGCCTACCCAAAATCATTGGGTTTTAGAGAAAGTTTTCATAATAAAAGATAAAAACTATTAATATTTTTTTCAGAAGCTGATTCTGGATTTGATCGTACAATTTAATGCTTACAGATGTACTGTATTTACAATTATGCAAATAACTTTTTTTAAAAATCACAATATTGTATTAGGAAATGTACTTACAATAATCACATAACTCATTAATGCGCAATGATCTACAACAACATCCAAAGAACTTACTTTCATCTTGTCAAGGCACAATATCATCACCTTTTAGTTCCAAGTTTTTCTTTTAGCTCCCACCCAGAGTGCTGTATTCCAGCATCACCAAGGTCAATCTTCACTTTTTTTTTCCATTCTTCTTTGTATTTTGTATATGTATACATGAAGCCTCCTATGGTGTTTAATATAATGCCTGTTAAGAAAAAAAAAGTTGGTACAAATTAATGAACTAACTGTTTAGACATCATCAATAGAATACTATCATATTTACATATCCTTTGTTACATATATCTTCAATTACACATGTACACAAACACACACACACATACACACATACATGCTCTCATATTCATACTCATACTCACAACACACTACACTACCCTACACCACACCACATGACATCATACCAAGCCCCCCCACACAGAAAAAGACAGATAAGCAGACAGACAAACAGACAGACAGACAGACAGACAGACAGAGACAGACAGACAGACAGACAGACAGACACAGACAGACAGACAGACAGACAGACAGACAGACAGACAGACAGACAGACAGACATTCGCACGCATATATACATGTCAACTTACCAGTTATATTAACAGGATGAAACACTATACCCCCAAAGACGAAAAAGCCAATGACTGTTTGGAGGACAGACTTGATAACACCAACAATAGAGGTAGTTAAGGCCGAGTTGAGCATCGTGCACAGGAACAATGAGAAATTCAGTGAAAGGCCAAATAGTAGTAGCAGCAGTAAGACCATTAGAAATCTTGTATCTGTAAAATATACCAGATAGAAGAAATAATTAGTTCCTTCACAGGCATTAACAAGGAATTTGCTAACTCTTTGTTTCACAATTTTGACACCATCCCAAATGATCATGAAAATGACTAGCATTCCTACACAGGTATACAATCGAAGCACAATATATATTGTATATATAAAATGATTGAACTATATATACACTGTCTAACTTATCTTATTTTAAAATGGGATTATAAGATACTAAATGGTAGAGGGTAACTAAATCATAAGCAGACATCAAATATGTAAATTTAGTGTTAAGAACTTTGTACTTTTGAAAAAACAAACAAATCTACTAAATGAGGAGAAATAATAATGAATCTGAAAGACAAATCCTTCGTATTTTTTGCATATGTTACACTAAAAACAAAAACTTTGCAAATTCTTATCGTAACAATTCTGTATACTTAAAGATGCCCTTACCATTGAGATATTTAAAATCTAAAACTTTGTCCACCTCTCCAAGGGCAAAGGTCAGGAGCATGAATGGAGTGAAGGAGATGCAGCTGTTAAGATGAAGTATGTGTAGAGGAGAGAACTGGTTTTCTCCGCATTGCTGCACCAACGTGAGGTACGTTGCTTGCGTCACAACACTTAAGCTTCCCATAGCATAGGCAAACCCCTCAAAACTGGGGTCGGAGAACCCTGTGCAAAAATAAACATGAAGTAAAGTTACTGTATCAAGCGCACGCATCTTAGGCAGGGGTTCCACTAGCCTTATCTAACCCCAGTCAGGAGTCTAGGAAATATCTCTAAAATGAAGCAGTAGTACTATGATTTAAGAGTGTGGAACTGACTCTATTCACTCTACCTCTAACTTCTGCATCAAAGACAAACTCACCGGCTATAACGCATCCAAATGT
>BOPN01010087.1:20000-22500 GCA_017312705.2 Penaeus japonicus
ATGGCGGACAGGTCGAAGGTCATTTACGAAGACTTGGCCTTTGAAATCCTCATGATGATTAAGGATGGGTTTAGTGTCCACATCCACATTGACTTTGCATAGTTTTTGAATAAATCATATTTTCAGGTTAAGGATTCTGATCACACTTTTCTACCACCTGTTGCATTATCGATTCATCTATAGGAGATGCAATAATTATAGCTCAGGTATTGTATATTATTTGTTCAGAAAAAAATAAAACAAAACTCGTCATATTCAGTTTTTCATCATGGAAGTCCGGATGTTAGAAGCCGCGTATGGACCCAGGGTTGTATTTTGTGTAGTACACTCTATCTAGGGGGAAGGTTTGTATTGAGATGGATCAATGAATTTGCATCTTTATTCTTGCACATTGCACACTTAACCCAAATGGAACCAAAAGGCTGGTAGTAAATAAAAACTTTCACACAAATTATTCACCAACGAAGACACGAAATGGATGACATCAACAATAGAAATATACTTTAAAAATACGAAATCTGCGAAAGAGAGAATCCGTCGATTACTTGTGTTAGCATTGCATGCAAGACTTCTTGCAGTACAGCAACATGTAGTTTGCGTTGGTGCGACAGTAACCCGTCTTGGCCCAAGCGCTGCAGTATTTGTTACGGTCTTCACACATTTCAGTAACTGCAAAGAGAAGAGGGAAAGAAACGTCATTTCCAAATCGAAACACTTTCCTTGCTAGATTATCTTTAAAAACAGAAAAAAAACTACAAACCTTCATTATGACAAATTTCACAGGACTTTCTGCAGAAGCGCCCCATGTAGGCTGGGTTCTTCGTGCACTGGTCATTGCGCGCCCAGTAGTTGCAGTACTTGTTGTTGTCATCGCACTCTTTACCTGTTAGAGAAATGGTTAGAAAAAGTCTGTTAGTCTGGATTAAGTCAAAAGTTCAGATTAACCATTGCTATTGCTATTACATCATCAAATATATCAACCATCCAATATGGCTCATTTCTCTTCAGCCCTTCTTCCTTCTCCTGGTCTATCTTCCATTTCTTCTTCTATCATGTTATGGCGACACTCACCGCACTCCTTGCATGATTTTCTGCAACTGACAGTCATCCACGTAGGGTTCCTCTCGCACTCACCGGCAGCTGCCCAAGCCTCGCAGTACTTATTGCCGTCCTCACACGTGTCTGAATCGTTTTTTGTTTTCAGTTACAAAAAGTAAATAGGATATGCTATAGGGTATTGATAACTACTATACAAAGTGCGCGTATCTGAATATGTCGTGGATTATGGCAATCTGAACCAATTATATTTAAGTATTCGAACTACCTGGTGCTATTGTGGTTATGGGGACAGCGGTCGTCACAGTTTCCGTTGTGTTGGCGCAGTTGTACAGAAGCTGCAGTTTCTGGATATCTTTCTGCAAATTCAGAATCGCGGCGGTTATGGAACTGCATTTCACACTTGGAAGATGGAAAGGATGTTAATTGTATTAAGGTTACATTACTTGATTATCGGAAAATGCATTTGTCATTCATTCCATTTCAAATAAAGCTAAAGGAATTTTGTTTGTGCACAATGACAAGCTCCCCTGATAGAAGGAAAGAAAGAGAGAAAGCGAGGGAGAGGGAGAAAAAGAGAGAGTGAGAAAGAGTGAGAGAGAGAGAGAGAGAGAGAGAGAGAGAGAGAGAGAGAGAGAGAGAGAGAGAGAGAGAGAGAGAGAGAGAGAGAGAGAGAAGTAAGAAGAGATAGGGGAAAAAGCAGAGAGAGAAAGAAAGAAAGAGAGAGAGAGAGAGGGAGTGAGAGAGAGAGAGAGAGAGAGAGAGAGAGAGAGAGAGAGAGAGAGAGAGAGGGAGAGAGTAGAGAAGAGATAGGGAAAAAGCAGAGAGAGAAAGCGAATAAAGAAATAAAGAGAGAAGAATGGAGAGAGAGAGACTTCGTGCCTTGGAAAGAGTCCTGCGCTGTCCGATCTCGACACCCATCTGGCGGGGGATGATGGTGGGCTTGGAGCGGTCCTTGGCGAAGGCGTAGGGCCCGTAGTGCATCACGGATTCTGGGGACGGAGGGGGCGGTGAGGAAACACACACTCAGGGGAAACACACACACGCACACACACATACACACACACACACACACACACACACACACACACACATATATATATATATATATATACACACATACATACAGAGAGAGAGAGAGAGAGAGAGAGAGAGAGAGAGAGAGAGAGAGAGAGAGAGGGAAGGAAAAGGGAGTGTGTGTGTGTGTGTGTGTGTGTGTGAGGCAGAGAGAGAGGGGGGGAGGGAGAGTAAGAGAGAGAGAAAGAGAGAGAGATAGAGAGGAAGAGAGAGAGAGAGAGAGAGAGAGAATGAGAGAGAGATGGAAATGGTTATGGCAATCGTCATAGTTTGATCCAATTACAAATTACATTTGCATTTACAAGTATTTTATGCATGGTTTAATTAATACATTTATCAGTCAAATGCAGCGTAGTACAAATCCACT
>BOPN01010088.1:2541-10041 GCA_017312705.2 Penaeus japonicus
GGGGGGGGGGGGGGGGAAATCTAAATTAGGAAGAAGAGGAAATAATATCAAGGCTTTTGGACGGCGCGACCGGAAGCGTCTGGTTTCCGAAGCGGAGGGTTCGTTTTGTGGACGAAGAAGGGAAGGAGGAAGGAGTAAGGGGGGTGGAGGAAGGAGGGAAAAAGGAGGGAGGGAAGAAGAGGGGGGGGGGTGGAGGAAGGAGGGAAAAAGGAGGGAGGGAAGAGGAGGGGGGGGGAGGAAGGAGGGAGGAAAATTGGAGGAAGTAGGGAATAGAGAAGGGAGGAAGGAGGGAGGAGGGATGGAGGAGGGAGGGAGAGAGGAACGGCGGAGGAAGGAGGGAGGACGGAGGAGGGAGGGATGGAAGAGGGAAGGAGGGCTAGTGGAGAAAAAAAATAGAAGGGAGGGATGGAGGAGAGTTTGGAGGGAGGGAGGGAGGAGGAGAATTGGAGAAGGGGCTATGGGCGGGGATGATTTGGTTGAAGGAGGAGAGAGGGAAGGGGAGTAGGTGAGTGGAGAAGAGAGGGAAAGGAAGGAAAAAGAGGGAAGAGAGAGAGTGTTCGTGTGCCTGAGAGAGAGAGAGAGAGAGAGAGAGAGAGAGAGAGAGAGAGAGAGAGCAAAACGGCAGATATAATCAGACAAAAAAAGAGAAAGATAGAGAGGAACAATAACAATCTGGAAAACGAGGAAGTAATAAGGAAATCTACATTAGTGGCGGATGTTGAGGCAGTTATTTGATTAAAGGATTCACGTAATCCCAGATTCCAGGAAATGCAATTGTATTAAAACTTTTAAGCCTTGCTTGATTACCTCCTTCGAGGGAAAGGGGGAGAGGGGGGGGGGGCGATTACGTCTGAATATACTGTGTAAACGGGATAAACAGATATTGATCGTATGAATGGCTGTGGGCACAATAAACAATCGTTAATGAACGAAAATGAAACACGGAAACACTCATTTTGGTACGTCTAGATTTGTAATTACTTATCAGTCTATCTATCTATCTACATATGTATTTATATATATATATATATATATATATATATATATATATATATATATATATATACACCATATTATTTGGTCTAAATGGCTATGATAGGATATACTTATCAACATAGTATTCAATGGTTTCCAGAGAGCTCATCTGTGTAGAGGTTACTCTATTCTGCTCGTTCCGCACGGAATTTTGTATGATATCATAAATGTTCAAAAGCTGAACCGCTGTAACATACGATGTTGTGATTATTTTACATAGAAGATACTTTTGCGACGACTGTGATAAAATTTGAAATGGACTTTTGTTGCCTATTTTGCTAAGTACAAATTATAGATTACTGTATACATTGTATACAAAATTAAATGTGGCGAACGGTGACCGTAGAGTTACAGACACACACTCTCACACCCCAAGATTTCGATGCGGTGAAATCCTTGTATTCGAAATGCGAAGCCATAAAATCTCTATCCGGCAAAACAGAATACGTCGTTACTGTTAATGGCATTGGTGTGCGATCAGACTGCTTGTATTGCTGGTTCTCGCGACGGGAACCAGCCATTACTGATAGAGCAGCTGAAATACTCTGCACTGCTGGATCATGAGAGCTATAGAAACGCCGACTGCACGAGTAAGGATTTGCTTTCACTTCATCATGACAACCCGAACGCAAGGGACAAAGTCTGGCCAAGTCTTGTCGCTGCAACTTTGGGAAGGGAGGGGGAGTTGCGGTATATTTTATTCATTTTACGAGAGGTCGATTTGTTGTGATATACTTTTGAATATGAATTCAAGATAAGTACAAAAAGACATTCATAAACCTAGTGTAGACTTAGAAGTGAAGACATAAAAACAAGAATAATATTCGAATTTGTAAACTCTTATAGGCACACTGATAAACATAGTCGTTACCGACAAAATATCTACTTTAAAATGCTTGTTTAGACTAATGGATGAATAAGTCTAAGACTAACTGCATGCAAATGAATAATCACTCATAATCCCGAAAATGAATGAGTATCGATATACAATCGCCTATAAACATATAAAACATACATGTTTCCTTGTCGTGGAATTAGTTACATTAAATAAATCTCATCCTTTCTGTCTAAACTCCTCGTAGTTAATTGCATAACATATCCTCAAACTTTTTCAAAAACTCTTATGAAAATGTGCACATTCATTGTCGACGAATTCCCAAAGGCAGTTCTCAGCTCTTCCATAACAAGACGCTTAAACTTTCGCGAGATCCTGACCATCCGTTTAGTAAACAATTATAAGATATCCTTAAGCCGTTGCATACATTATGTTCCACCACAGTTATTTTTTCCTGTAAATGTTTTTGTTTGTCTATCTCTCTCTCTCTCTCTCTCTCTCTCTCTCTCTCCTTTCCTCTTTCTTTCACACTGTCTCAGATTTTCATTTATCTGTTTACCATCTTATTTTTGTCTCAACTCCTTTCCGAAAATGTTCAATGCCTTTTTACTCCCAATCTCCACACACATCTTCCTCTCTCCCTGCCTCCCCCTTCCCCTTTCCTTCATCTATCATCCGTCTCCCTTCTATCTCTACTTTTATCCCTCTACCTTCACCACACACACAACATAGAGCTTGATGTACAAAAGAGTAGTTCCTCAGCAGGGTATGAAAAAAGACTAACCGCGTGTAACTTTCGGTCGATTGACAAACCCACCGACCTAACCGGCCATCCTGCAACCCTTCTACCCTACCCTCCCTTGCCCCCTAGTCTCCCTGCCACCCTTCCTCCACTGCCACCCTTTCTCCTCTGCCACAGACCGGCGTCTCGGATGCTCATGGGTGTTCCCTGCGTTTGTTCTTTCACCTGAAGTCCGTCCTTTGATCATATTCTCTCTCTCATATGTTGTATGTTCATTGCTTTGTTCTGCCGGCCGCATTTCCCCTTGCAAGTGTGCCAGTAAGAAGGACCTTCTTATATACGTTTAAAGCTTAGTCTTTCTCTCTCTCTTAACCTGTCTTTATTTTATTCATATATTCATTTTTGGCATAGATGTATGACTTTTTTTTTTTAATTTGATTGCTGAAAGATAATCATAACGACAATATCTAATGATATTTCTCAACGCAGTTATAATACTGCCGATGCTGAAATTGTTTATCATACTGCATAAACCTAAACTTGTTAGTATATTTATTATCACTGGTAAACGTTGAAGCAGTGATGTGATAATGAGATGATGATAACAATAATGATAACAAATTCTGGAAAATGTGAAGATGATGTGTATACACTGGCTGCTGAATGAATAGAATCGAAATAGAAATACTCAATAATTGACAATTACATCGCGTTCTAAAAAGTAAGTAGACACACATACACACGATAAATATATATATATATAATATATATATATATATATATATATATATATATATATATATATATATATATATATATATATATATATATATATATATATATATATATATATATATATATATATATATATATATATATATATATATATATATATATATATATATATATATATATATATATATATATATATATATATATATATATATATATATATATATATATATATATATATATATATATATATATATATATATATATATATATATATATATATATATATATATATATATATATATATATATATATATATATATATATATATATATATATATATATATATATATATATATATATATATATATATATATATATATATATATATATATATATATATATATATATATATATATATATATATATATATATATATATATATATATATATATATATATATATATATATATATATATATATATATATATATATATACAGTGTATATACATATATATATATATATATATATATATATATATATATATATATATATATATATATATATACAGTGTATATATATATATATATATATATATATATATATATATATATATATATATATATATATATATATATATATATATATATATATATATATATATATATATATATATATATATATATATATATATATATATATATATGTATATATATATAATATATATATATATATATATATATATATATATATATATATATATATATATATATATATATATATATATATATATATATGTATATATATATATATATATACATATATATATATATATACATAATATATATATATATATATATATATATATATATATATATATATATATATATATATATATACATATATATATATCATCATCATCATCATCATCATCAGCCTGTATCAATCCACTGCAGGACGTAGGCCTCTCTCAATCTTTTCCAGTCATTCCGGTCTTGTGTCCTCTGATTCCAGTTTACTCCTGCGAATTTTGCTATTTCATCCCGCCATCTAGTCATTGGTCTTGCCCTGGGTCTCTTTGTGTCGTGTATTACCCATTCTGTTGTTTTCTTTGTCCACCTGTTGTCCTGTCTCCGATATATGTGTCCAGCCCACTGCCACTTTTTCTTTTTGATGGTCTTGAGTATATCCTCTACTTTTGTTTGCTGCCTGATCCATGTGGCCCTTTTCTTGTCTCTTAAGCTAACTCCTAGCATAAGCCTTTCCATTCCTCTTTGGGCGCTTACTAATTTCCTCTCGAGTGCCTTGGTCGTAGTCCATGTCTCTGATCCATATGTCATGACGGGGAGGACGCATTGGTCAAAAACTTTCTCTTTAGACATAGTGGCAGACTACTTCGTAATATATTACTATGTGTACCGAAGGCACTCACACCTAGCCTGATTCGCCGTTTTCTCTCGGCTTCGCAGGATGTCCTAGACTGAATGAGTTGCCCTAGGTATACATACTCGTTCACTGCTTCTAGTACCTCGCCCTGTATTTGTATTTGCTTAACTGGGGTTCGACTGTTGAACATGACTTTAGTCTTTTTCATGTTCATTTTAAGGCCAATCTTCAGACTTTCCCTATTTAAATCGCTTATTAATTGTTGTAATTCATCTGCTGACTCGCCGAAAAGAACAATGTCATCTGCAAATCTTAGATTGCTTAAGTGCTCATTCCCTATTTTAATCCCTCTCTTTCCAGTCTAACTTCTTGAATACTTCTATCCTAAGCAGGCTGTAAACAGCTTCGGTGAGATGGTGTCGCCCTACCCTAACGCCCTTTTTTATTGGTATTTTATTTGTTTCTGCGTGGATTTTGACGGTCGCTGTGCCATCTCTATATATATCCTCTAATAATCTGCAGTATATTTCCTCTACTCCTTGTTTACAAATTGCATCCAGTACTGCAGATATCCGTACCGAGTCGAATGCCTTTTCATAATCTACGAATGCCATACACAGGGGCTTCCTATATTCGTTCGTTTTCTCCCTTATTTGAGCTAGTGTGTGGATGTGGTCTGTAGTTGAGAATCCACTGCGGAACCCTGCCTGTTCCCTGGGTTGTTTTGAATCTAATGTGTCGGTGGTACGGGCTGTGATGATTTTTGTGAACAGTTTATAGATTACTGAGAGGCTTATAGGTCGGTAATTCTTTAAGTCTTTTGTGTCTCCCTTTTTGTGTATTAAAATTATTATTGCGTTTTTCCAGGCCTTCGGAATTTTACCGACGTCTAGACATCTGTTATAAAGACTGGCCAGCTTTACTGCCGCAATCTCTCCTGCGTCTTGAATAAGATCTACCCTGATGCCGTCTTCTCCTGGTGTTTTTCCTCTTTTCATGCTTTTTAGTGTCCTAATTACTTCATCTACCGTGATGTTTGGAACATCTCCAATTGTTGTGTTTGTCTCCGTATGTGGTTGGTCGTTTGAGTGGTATAGATTGCGATAGAAGTCTTCTATTACTTTGATAATTTCATTTTTATTGTATGTCGCCTCTCCGTTGGGTTTCTTTACTGCATACATTTGGTTTTTCCCTATTCCGAGCCTCCTCTTTGTTGCAGCAAGGCTGGTGCTAGCAAGCAGAGCTTCGTTTATTTTTCGTATGTTAAATTTGCGTACATCCTCTTTCTTCTTCTTGTTTATCGTCTTAGTCGGCTCTGTTGATTCTATCTTGTCTCTGATTGATGTTATTTTCAATTCCCTACGCTGTTTCATAAGCTCTTTCGTCTCTACCGAAAGCTTACTGATCTTTCCTTTTCGTCTTTACCCCCTATTTCAAGTGCAGCTTCCATTAATATCTCACTGAATTGTGGTCTGTTCATTTTGGTCTATGTCAAGATCTTCTTCGAGAGCTGAGTATTTGTTTCGGATGTTGATACTGAATTCCGTCGCCCTAGTCTTGATGTTGGTTAGATTAGCGAGAGGCTTTTGTATGAGCTTGTTCGTTCCCTTCTTAGCTGTAACTTAACTCTACTCCTGACCAGTCTATGGTCGCTACCGACATTTACTTTATTGATAACGGTTACGTCTTGTACGATGTCACGCCTATTGGTGATTATGAAGTCAATTTCGTTTTTAATGCCGGATGGTGATTTCCATGTCCATTTCCTCCCGGTTCTCTTTTCGAAGAATGTATTCATAATTTTAAGGGATCGAGCTTCGGCGAATTCTATCAGTCTTTGCCCTCTCTCATTGCTGGTGCCTATTCCATGTTTCCTAACCGATATTTCTCCATCTTCCCTTATTTCTACCTTGGCATTAAAATCCCCCATAATCACGGTAAAATGGGTTTTTGCTCTATCGGTAGCTGCTTGCACATCTTCATAGAAGCTCTCTATCTCCTCATCACTATGACTGCTGGTAGGAGCGTACACTTGGAGAACTTTTAGGCTATATCTGTTGTTTAGTTTCAGTATTACAGAAACTACTCTTACACTCACACTGCAGAATTCCCTAACATTCTTTTCAAGTCACTTGTGAACTAAGAAACCTACTCCTGATTCTTGTTTGCTATCCAAGGGTTTACCTCGCCAATATAATAAGTGCCCATCATTTAGTAATTTCTGCTCTTCGCCCTAGTCTCTAACTTCAGAAAGTCCTACAATATCCCATTTAATAAATGAAAGTTCCTCAAGCAGTGTCAGAAGATCAGATTCTGTTCTCAGGGTCCTTACATTGTATGTGCATAAGTTCATCATCTTTAGGCGGCCTGGAGTCTACCAGTTCTTAGCTCCCTCTGCTCCGGAGCAGACACAGTCGCCGCCGTGACCAGGGGCTCCTTCGCTTCCGGGGAATGAGGGCCGTTGTCTTGACTGGGAAATCATATTTAAGAGGTGTGTGGCCTGGTACCCCACCCAGTCAGCCTTGTGCACGGTGGGGGGGAGTAGTTTTAGTCCGGAGGTACCATTAATCTCCAATAACACTTTTGAGTTAGTCTCGCATGTTATTAGGAGATCTTTGTAACCACCGATCTATCTCACGACCTTCCGGTCTACTCATGTGAGAATGGGCATTTGTTTATATACGTGCAGGGCCTACGCAACAATGCATGTTTGCATGTTTATGCGCGCTCCCGTGCCCGCACATATATTCGTTACTATATATAACATGC
>BOPN01010088.1:20041-22541 GCA_017312705.2 Penaeus japonicus
AAAGCTAGCCTATATCGAGCTCCATTTATATTTCTTTATATGACTAGATAATTGAATAAACAACTATATGGATTTAGTCAGCATTATGTTTTTAAAAAATCCACCCTAACAATGTAACAATTATTTTAGCTATAACGGGGCGCCAATTTGCTTGTGGCAACCCCACACAAAAACTGCCTATCTGACTGCCTATGAGTGTGTGTGTGTGTGTGTGTGTGTGTGTGTGTGTGTGTGTGTGTGTGTACGTGCGTGCACTGAAACATTTTACAATACTACAATAGCTGTAAAGAAATCGATTGATTTGCAAAGTGATTTAGAGAGAAATCATTTTGTGTGTGTGGGATAAATTGTTAAATCAATGCTGTTAATCTAAATTCATACACACATATACACACACACATATGAGTAATGTATCTGCATGCACATATATATGTATGTATATATATATATATATATATATATATATATATATATATATATATATATACATATATATATATATATATATATATATATATATATATATATATATACATATATATATATATATACATATATATATATATATATATATATATATATATATATATATATATATATATATATATATATATATATATATATATATATATATATATATATATATAGAGAGAGAGAGAGAGAGAGAGAGAGAGAGAGAGAGAGAGAGAGAGAGAGAGAGAGAGAGAGAGAGGAGAGAGAGAGAGAGAGAGAGAGATACATATATATATATATATATATATATATATATATATATATATATATATATATATATACATCTCTCTCTATATATCTCTCTCTCTCTCTCTCTCTCTCTCTCTCTCTCTCTCTCTCTCTCTCTCTCTCTCTCTCTCTATCTCTCTATATATATATATATATATATATATATATATATATATATATATATATATATATAACCTGCTTAGGGGCCTACTTCCTGCGGTGGAATGATACAGGCTGAAAAAAAAAAAAAAAAAAAAATATATATATATATATATATATATATATATTATATATACAGATACATTATACATATCTGTGTGTGTGTATTTGTGTGTGTGTGTGTGTGTGTGTGTAAATATGCGTGAGTATGAATTTAGATCTACAAAATTGCTATAACAATTTATCCCAGAAAATGCTTTCCAAATCATTCTGAAAATTAATCGAATTCTGTTAAAGCTATTGTAAAATGTTGCAGTGTTGCTAATGAAGATTTCTATATTTTATAGCATGTAGAGCCTGGACGGTCTATTAAATCAACATTTCGAATCCTCTGTAGTATTTCGCAAATATGAGTCGGGAGAGAGATGAAAACTTTTTTTTCTTTTTTTTTTTTTTTTTTTTTTTTTTTTTTTTTTTTTTTTTTTTTTTTTTTTTTTTTTTGCTGATGCATGTGTGTGTGCTATGTGTCTTTTGTTTATTTGAGCTGGTAGTCAATATGTGTTGTTCGTTTCACACTCTTTCTCTCATTCTCCTCTTATTCCCGTCCATCTTGCTTCCTTCATCCGTATCTCTGTTTAGCTATGTAATTTCCCATCTGTCTGCCTCTATCTGATTTCTCTTTTTTTTTAACATAAATCCCTGACAATAGAATAGATCTTCTATTCCTACGATATCTGTCAGATCTTAAACAATAATAACAACAAATGATTTCCTATTGTTTTTTTATCTTGAATACGAACACTTTCAACGGTAATATTCATTGCAATGCAATTTGAATTTGATTATTTTTTCGAAAGGATGATGATATGTATTTCTTTCACACACATACACGTCCTTTCTTCGCAAAATACATGCTGGATATAATTGTATTTGTGTGTATGTGTGTCGATACCAGGTTGTGTGTGTAGGTAGGTGAGTTTGTGTATGTGTTTGTTCGTGTGTGTGTGTGTGTGTGTGTGTGTGTGTGTGTGTGTGTGTGTGTGTGTGTGTGTTCATGTGCGTGTAATTGTTAGTGAACCCGTAGGTAAACTTTAGAGACAAAGACACAAACCCACGAAACATTGCTTGTAAAACAGACATTAAGTCACTGAGAGGAAGAATGTATTGAGCAGTGGTAGAAACAACAGCAGAAATGCAAGGGAAGGAGGGAGGCACGGAATTAAGGAAGGAAAGGGGAATGAAAGAGAGAGAGAGAGAGGAGGGGGGAGGGGATACAAAAGGAGTTATGAAGAGACTGAGAGAGTCTGATAAAGAGGAAGGGACAGAGAGTGAGGGAAGGATGGAGGAATAAACGAAAGGAGATAAAGGGAGGGAGGGAATGGAAGGAGAGAGAGAGGGAAAAACGGGAAGGAGGGATAGAGGGAGGGAAAGGAAAAAGGGAAGGAGGAAGATAGGAAAAGATGGAGAAAAGGGAAGGAAGGAAGGTGGGAGAGGGGTGAAAGGTAGGAACGGGAAGACGGGAGAAAGGGAGAGAGGGAGAGAAGGGAAATAAGAAAAGAGGGAGAGGAAGATAGAGAAAGGGAGGGAAGGGAAGAAGGAA
>BOPN01010089.1:5000-12500 GCA_017312705.2 Penaeus japonicus
GAAGAAAAGGGAGGATCCAGGTGGGGGGTAAAGCCCCCCCCCCCCCCCCCCCCCCTTTGGCTAGGGCAAACATCAGAACTTGATAAAGTTAGGTTGGTCAGTAAGTGAATTTAAATTTCCTGCCAAATTGCTTAGTACGATCGCTGTGCATACACTGCGCCATACAAATGAGTAACTCATAAAGAAACTGCATCTTTGTTTTTATTTTACAGTAGACTAAGGTATATATGTGTTATATATTAATGCAATTTTTTCATATACTCCATGGTATACTTCATGCCCTTCCGTAACTACTATCAGGACCCAGATTGTGGGGTGCAGGGGTGGAATTGCGGACTACATCCACTATATATGAGTAGTTGAGGTTGAGAGGAATCCATCAATACCACATTTGTGGCATTTAGTAATGCAGCATTATTTGGATAATTTACCCAGTTTGCTTTTGATTTGTCCCCAAAACATATATCACTGTCCTAAACCATATATCTCTTGCATTGTAAGTGATTGTATATCATTGTAAGCTCCACTCTCAAATGTAATAAGATGTATATATGTATGTTTTTTATTTACAGTGACTTAAAATTTAATGTAAAAGGAAATTATCAAAGGCAAAGTAATAGTATAAAGGATTATTAAATGATTAGTAACAATTTCAGATAGAGTAAAATTTGATGGCTGCACTCAATTTTCAAGACTTCATTATTACTCTAGTACAAAAACAAGCAATTTGGTTTGGGTCCAGTTTCACACAGCCATAAGACAAGGAAAATTGTGCATGTAGTTGATAGTTCATTTGGAGCATATCCTTTGCAGATTCTTAATAAGGAAGTTATTTTGTAGCCTGGATGCAACAATGATACATTTTTAGCAAAGTTGCTCACTGTTTACAGTGAGATGTTTATCTTACACTGACTGTGTAACTCTTTACTGTGACATTTTAAGTAGTTTGTGTAATACTATGCAATTAAGAAAAAGATTATTTATAGTCAAAAGTGTATTCCCTTTCATGATTGTATGTTCCATGCATGTTTTTTTTCAAGTAATTAAAAACATTTCTAACAGTTTTTTATGATTGTTTATAGAATAATTCAAGATAACCTGTGTATGTCTCTTTTCATTACCAGGCAATTTGACAGCTCAACAACCGTCAGCCCTCAATGATTGCTGGTTTGAAGTGTTGTGTTTTTATTATTTTGTTAATTATTGTTTAACCCTTTCTCGACGGGGCACGCGCTACGCGAAAACCCCTAAGCCAGGCGATTGCAATATTGCATTGAAATCGTCACACTGGCATGACGCCCCGGCATCGGGAGTTTAGCTGTGTCACACGAGTGTGACGCACCGTCATCATAGGGTTAATATTGTGGCAAAAGTGGAAAAAAAAGGTCTGGAGTATCCATTTCGGTGTGATATCAGAGCCCATCAATTGCCCCAAGTGTGGAAAATTTACATTGTTGATGAAGCAATCTAGGCAAAATTTTTGGAACCAAAGGAAGGTGCAATATCACTTTTTCTATATTCAAAGATATGTGGTTTTATGACAGCAGATTACATATTAAAACAAACTATTAATAGTGAGGCAATATCTATTATTCACTAATGGTCCACTCACCTAGAGGGATAGTTGGGTTACATGATTAGAATGCAGTATATTCATATCATTCAAGTGCTTATGTAACTAAACTTATATTTTTTTTCAGCCAGACTTCCCTTAACCCAATGCAAACCTAATGAGCTGACAGGGTGGGCAATTTCTGATGCCTCCTGCATCGGCTAAAAATGAGAGAGATGGGATAAATATTTTCTTTGCTCTTCGGGGAATGCAGACTTGCCTAATGAGTATTTTTCCTTAAATCCATCACAAAACAAGGGTTTAGGCTGACTTTGGAAATTACAAATAAGTAACCGATGACCCATTCACTGCTGCAACCATTCCTTGTGTTCTATGTGATTTAAGCCAGTGCCGATGCGGCACCTAATGATCTAAACGGCAGTCAGGACGGGTGGTCTACAAATCCATCACAAAATATGGGTTTAGGCTGACCGTTACAGCTATTATACTTCATGACTACGTAAGTGCTTCAACTGTGAGCAGATCCCGAAGTCGCATCATATACGCATTGACACCCGTCTTTTAGACCTAATTGGTGTCATCATATGTCATGACACCCATACTCAATGGATTAGTTGGCCATTAATCTTTTGATCAGTCATGTTATGTTTGATGGGGAATTCAGTGAAAAACATGCACATATGGTAATTTATCAGGTAACATTGGGCATGATCTCAATCACTTTGTCTTTTGATGAAGATCCATTTTGGTTGAACGCCTCTGCATATGTGTAAATTTCACAGTGATTATGTTATAGCATGAACTTGTGGTAAATGTGAAACTAATGGGTTGAGTGTTTTTGAGATGCTGTATACTCATATCGCATATGACCTCCTCACCTACTTAATTTGCTTACACAGGCTCCAGGATGAGTTTTATTTCTGATCGAGGCAGCTTCTGCAACATAATTTGATTTTTCCCACTCCCTTTTGGTCTCTCATTGTAGAGCTAGATCCATTTTTGTGTTTGTTTTTTTTTTGTGTGTGTTTTACTGTTTTTAGAAATTTATATCTGTCATATCACAGGTTCCATCAATTCTGCAGTTGACTAAAATTGTAGTTCAGGGTCCATATCAACTCATTTTTTTTCTTTATTCTCAATGTGATAGAAGTATTACTGTTTTAGGGGGGGGGCAAAAAGCAACTTTATTTTTTCGTATTTGTGTGCTGTCACGAACGAACACAAAACTTATAACCATCCAAAATGAAGAGGTAGGGAAGAGGAAGGAAACTTGTGCTTTTGACAGTGAGTGCCACAATAAAAGGCATCCCTACTGGCACAGTGGCACATTGTAGACATTGGGCATGGTGTGAGTCACTTTCCTCCTCTCGTTCTGCCTGCAGATCTTTCATCTGCGGTACTTTAGAGCAAAAGGTTGGCAACTTACGATGTGCCATCCCTCTATAGAGATAGTGCTTGCTAGAGACCGTAGATGGGTGCCATTCAAGGCTCTCTCTCCTGCTGGTGCAAGAAGAAAATGGTGCCATCTAGGTTTTGGAAGTGAGTTGAAACCTATTTTGCTTAATATTACGGCAGTTATAATAATTATGACTGCAATTGTTAGCATCACTCACTTATTACTCATAGCACAATAAAATAACATAGTGATCCAAAATCCCCGAACGTCATAACGCCCATTATCAGGCAAAAGCTCCTGCGTCATGTATGACGAAAAAACACATCATCCGTCGTTAACGGGTTAATAAATAAAAATTGACGACTACTGATTGCTTATGAGGCTTATATTTTGATGCTTGTCATAACCCCAAGGAGTACATAAGACGTCACAGACATGAAAATACCTCCCCCTGCATCAGGAGTGAATATTCAAGATCAGTTCCAGACCTTGTTTGTTTGTATTTTTCAGATCAAGAGCAGCAAATATGGATGAAATAGCCATTGTAGGGAGCCACCAGGAAGAGCCCAATGGTGAGGTCAACAATATTGACGACAATAACAATGAAGATGCTGAAGACCAAATTGAGTGAGTGATCAGCTGACTTTGCCAGGTGTACTTGTGTATATTAGGGTCCACATGTAGTATTGAATATCATTATTATTATTGATGATATTATTACTACTATTTTTTCTTTTATTTACGCTTGTTATCCTCATTACTATTATTATTTGTTATTATTATCATTGATATTATGATTATGATTTTGATTATTATTTTTATTATCGATATCATTATTATTGTTATTATTATTATTGTTATTATTATTATTGTTATTATTATTATCATTATTATTATTACTATTATTGTTACTTATTTCATAATTGTTATTGTTATTATTATTATTATAATGATAATGATGATAATAATAATAATTATTATTATTATTATTATTATTATTATTATTGTTATTGTTATTATTGTTGTTATTGATATTTTTGATATTTTGATTTATTTTGCATACTATTATTTTGATATTATTATTATTATTGTTATTGTTATTTTGATTATTATTACTGGTATTATTATTATTATTGTTATTATTATTATTATTTTTTTTTTTTTTTTTTTTTTTTTTATTATTATTATTATTATAATCATTATTATTACTAGGGTCAAAATCATTTTTATTTTCATCAATATTGTCAATATTATCCGAGTATAGAAATATTTTCATTAGCTTTTATTACCCTGAGAAATACATTTCATGGTAAAATAAATGCCATAGATGAAAAATTTCGTTCAAAATCAGAAAAACAAAATAACAAAACTTTATAGGTCAGCTCCTCACATTAGGTTATAGGAATCTTAACATTATACCCACTTAAGCTAATTGCAGGCCATAGGGTTACACAGAAGAAGTCAAATTTTTATTAACTCCCCAGGATTGTAAACATAAGGCCTCAAGGTGCGAGGATGTCAGTAGACTCTGATGCCTTGCGCTACAACATGAAACACAAGCGGCGTGGCCACTGTGTCATCTTCAACCATAGCCACTTTGACCAACACACTGGGCTTGGGGTAAGGGCTAAGAGCAGGGCTAAGGTTTAAACTCAGCTGAGGGCAATGCCAGAGATTTTGCCTTGACGTAATTGTCATTGCTTGCCCATTGTTTGTACAGATTGTTCATTCCAGGATTTCTACATTCATACATATAGTTTTGTTGATATTATTTTTTATTTATGATTATGTTTCTTTTTATTTTACCTTCATGTTGTGATGTATTTCTTGTGTATTCCATAACTTTCAATCCCACTTTAGGAGAGGAAAGGCACAGAAAAAGATTGCAACCAGGCTAAGAAGCTCTTCACTAACCTGGGGTTCGATGTGGATGTCAAAAACAACCTTAAGGTGGTTGAGATCTATAAAAAGATCACGGACCGTAAGTATCTAGTGAACTCATTTTGGGGCTGAGATTTGAGATTCAATAAGTCTTAGGTTCGTGGGTCTCAAGGCTTGATTTGCAGTTCTTTGATAGTGGATTCACAAGTCTTAAAGACTAGATATATGTCTAAGGGTAGTTTTACGAATCTTTAAGTCTGTATTTGTGAATTTTTTAAGGCTGGATTCCTGATCTTGAAAGTCTGGTTTCATGAAGTAAGATGTACGTAATTCCCAGCGAAGTTTGTGTGTATGGTGTTGCAAGTATGAAATAGAGTTTGCATGTTTAAAAGATTTATCTTTTTATCATTTATATTGTCACATATAGGAGTATCCATGTGTATTTGCATAAATGCACAGATAGACCATTGGCTCCATGTATGTGTGTGTGTGTGTGAAATGAATGTAAAAGAATTAAAAAAAAAAAAACTTAAACACTATATTTCGGGACAGCTTGAAAAAATTTAAATATTTCTTTACACCTTACATTTAATAATGTAATGCTAGTGGGCTTATGGACACAATGCAATGCATAGTTTGCTAATTGGAGGTTCCCAAAGGTCATCATCCCCATACTGAACAAAGAAGTGTGTACATCTTGTGCCAGGCTGGCCTCAACACCTCTCAGGTATGTTTAGGCAAATTCTACCTATTCTTGGTTGCAATTGCACGATGTCAGTAATGGACTACCCCTGATTTTCTTCATCTAATACTCTTAGAAGATAGATATTACACAGACGAGTGTAAATGTAGTGAGTAAATGATGTTAAGGGATTGCACTGCATCTCTTCATTGTAGCTCAATGTTGATGCACTCCGAGATATGTCCGTATGTGCTTTATAGTGTAGTACTAGTATATGATACACTTAAAAGGCAGTGTGAGGTGTCTGATTGCGTGAAGCAACCCTTACAGCAGAGAAGGTAGAGTCAAGAGCTAAGCCAGTATTAGTTTTAGATATTTGACATTGTACACTACAAAGCCTTAGCATATATATATATATATATATATATATATATATATATATATATATATATATATATATATATATATATATATATATATATATATATATATATATATATATATATATATATATATATATTTATGTATGTATATATATATCCCTCTGTCCCTCATACAAGGAACTCTCACATGCTTGTGGTGAATGGTGGGAAATTAGCTAGCTTATCCTGAATAACAGCACATGTTTATCACTCTCTGCACAGGGTTTCATGAATGTAGAGCTTGTACATAACTCTCTGTGGGACTCTGTAAAATGGCACTTATTACTTGATGTTCGTTTTTTTTTATATAAAAATGGCATCTGTGTATGTTTTCTCTATGTTGTGTCTCATATATATATATATATATATATATATATATATATATATATATATATATATATATATATATATATATATATATATATATTATATATATGTATATATATATATATGTATATATATATATGTATATATATATATATGTATATATATGTATATATATATGTATATATATATGTATATATATATGTATATATATATGTATATATATATATATATATATATATATATATATATATATATATATATATATATATATATATATATATATATATATATATAAGGGCCAACATAGAGAAAACATACAGAAGTGCCATCTTTATAAAGACCCAGAAAGGAAGTATTAACCCACTGCGGACGGGTGTCATGACATACATGACGTAGGAGCTTTGCTTAAAACGAAGCCGCCAGGATTATTCTGGGTGCCCCTGGGTGGGCTAAGGTTACTAACCTCCTCCTGGAGGCCAAACTCTTTCCCCTGGACACCCGGATGGACTGTATATGCCCAGTTCCTTGCAAATGTCCTACAGTCCCCACTGGACTCGCAGCTAAGACAGAGTGCAGCGTCGGCTTGCACAAAACCAAGAACTCTTTGCTAACAACACCTGGCTGCCCCAGACAACCAGAGTGCTGAAACGCTTTGAGCTCAAAGAGACACTACTGATCAAGGGCATGGACCATCCCCACCCTGACTATGTCTCAGCCCCGGGTGGAGACGATCCTTGATAGAGTTCTCTGTCATGAGTCTATCAAGAAGAAAAACGCAGTACTCACCGCCTCTATTGAAGGCTGAGGCGAGAGACAAGCAGCAATCACGCCGCTGAACAGTAAAACCTACTTCACGGATGGTTCTGTAGACCCCATCACCCGCACTGCAGGCGCCGGTTTTGCAGCAAGGGGCATAGAGAAAGCTATGCGGGTATCAGACAATGCCTCCTCGCTCCAGGCAGAGGCAGTAGCTATTATGGGAGCCCTAGCCCATGCAGCCCAGACGGACGGGCATGTTGTCATACACACAGACTCTAGGGCCGCCATTGACAGCCTGCAACAAAGCACGCCCCTTGATAACGTTTACCTGGTAACCTCGATTCTCACCATTGCTCAGAGAATCCTGGATCAAGGAAGACGCATCATCATCAACTGGATCCCAAACCATGTTGGTATTGAAGGGAATGACGTAGCTGACAGGTTAGGCGGGAGGAAGGCA
>BOPN01010090.1:0-2500 GCA_017312705.2 Penaeus japonicus
GAATGATTCCCAGCAGGGCAGGATACTCAAAACAGCTTACGATATTGTAAGCCCGCGCTTGTCGTAATTCGAACTGCGAGCTTCGAGGGATATACTCAAATATTTTAACCGTCCTCGGGTGACGTCACAGCACCTCGTGACGTCACGGACCTCGTAACTTAAGGGTGACGTCACAGCACCTTGTAACTTACGGGTGACGTCACAGCACCTCGTAACTTAAGGGTGACGTCACAGCACCTCGTAACTTAAGGGTGACGTCACAGCACCTCGTAACTTAAGGGTGACGTCACAGCACCTCGTAACTTAAGGGTGACGTCACGGCACCTCGTAACTTAAGGGTGACGTCACGGCACCCCGTAACTTAAGGGTGACGTCACGGCACCTCGTAATTTAAGGATGACGTCACAGCACCTCGTAACTTAAGGGTGGTCTCGTGCTCTCGTACCGGTGTGAACCCGGATATAAGTCGTGCTAGTTCCGACATGTGCAAGCGAGATATATATATATATATATAGATGTTTATTGGCCGAGTCAGACACAGTATTAGGTGTCATATCAATTTATATTGCATTGCATTTGTGTCACAAAATAACTATATTCTCTCCAACCACTTGATAAAAAGATATGCAATAATAAGATAAGCGTAGAATGCGTTCGTCGTTTATCCTATGGAGTTAACGATAATACATATTGAATACATTGGGGAAATGAGATTTTTTTTTTTTTTTCGTGTGAATTCGTCTTAATGAATACTTATTAAGATATTACAGATTTATCAGAAGTGAGTTTAAGCGTTATTTTGAAGGTGTCTTGTCATAGACGAGGATAATATTCTTTAAATATCTTTATAACAAAGGTAGATAGAGAGAGGAAGGGAGAACTCTTGCCTGTGCATTGATTATCAAAGTAATAATTGTGCAAAGTACATTAATACACTATCACCCATCCTTTTTCATATGTATAGATATATATAAATATATATTTGTGTATACATATATAGTTGTATATACAGTATATGAATGGATATATTTATATATATAAATATATATACATATACATATACATATATATATATATATATATATATATATATATATATATATATATATATATATATATATATATATATTTATACACATGCACATATATGTATCTATATCTATAAATCAAGTATCTGTAAACCGTCATTTACTGTCTTAATCATCCTGTAACTCTTTCTTTCCTCTCCCTCTCTGTCTCTCGCTCGCTCCTCCCCCTTATAACCGTCGATGGGGCCGGATACTCAATGCTAAGGATATCGTAAGTCCGCGCAGCCCGGCCGCGCATGTCGTAAGGACCTCGTAACTTAAGGGTGACGTCACAGCACCTCGTAACTTAAGGGTGACGTCACAGCACCTCGTAACTTAAGGGTGACGTCACAGCACCTCGTAACTTAAGGGTGACGTCACAGCACCTCGTAACTTAAGGGTGACGTCACAGCACCTCGTAACTTAAGGGTGACGTCACAGCACCTCGTAACTTAAGGGTGACGTCACAGCACCTCGTAACTTAAGGGTGACGTCACAGCACCTCGTAACTTAAGGGTGACGTCACAGCACCTCGTAACTTAAGGGTGACGTCACAGCACCTCGTAACTTAAGGGTGACGTCACAGCACCTCGTAACTTAAGGGTGACGTCACAGCACCTCGTAACTTAAGGGTGACGTCACAGCACCTCGTAACTTAAGGGTGACGTCACAGCACCTCGTAACTTAAGGGTGACGTCACAGCACCTCGTAACTTAAGGGTGACGTCACAGCACCTCGTAACTTAAGGGTGACGTCACAGCACCTCGTAATTTAAGGATGAAGTCACAACACCTCGTAACTTAAGGGTGACGTCACGGCACCTCGTAATATAAGGGTTACGTCACAGCACCTCGTAACTTATGGGTGACGTCACAGCACCTCGTAATTTAAGGGTGACGTCACAGCACCTCGTAACTTAAGGGTGACGTCACAGCACCTCGTAACTTAAGGGTGAAGTCACAGCACCTCGTAACTTAAGGGTGACGTCACAGCACCTCGTAACTTATGGGTGACGTCACAGCACCTCGTAATTTAAGGATGACGTCACAGCACCTCGTAATTTAAGGATGACGTCACAGCACCTCGTAAT
Organism: Penaeus japonicus; assembly: GCA_017312705.2. Taxonomy (NCBI): domain Eukaryota; kingdom Metazoa; phylum Arthropoda; class Malacostraca; order Decapoda; family Penaeidae; genus Penaeus; species Penaeus japonicus. Next base: position 2,158 of record BOPN01010090.1, read on the forward strand.
TTAAGGATGACGTCACAGCACCTCGTAATTTAAGGGTGGTCCCGAGCACTTGTACCGGTGTGAACCCGGAAATAAGTCGTGCTAGTTCCGACGTGTGCAAGCGAGATATGTATAGATTATGTTTTATTGACCGTCCTATACACAGTAATATGCGTCATATTAATTTATATTACCTCTATTCTCCCAAGCCACTTGATTAAAAAAAAGATAACAAGCAATTATAGGACAGCTTGCTGCAGCATAGAATGCGCTCGCTATTTACCCTATGGTGTTAGCGACAATACATATTGAATACACGATAGGGCTTTGGGAAATTAAATGTCTTGTCAGAGACGCAGTTAGG
>BOPN01010090.1:7500-20000 GCA_017312705.2 Penaeus japonicus
TTGGCGGACTTTTCGAAGGAGAGTGAAGTTAAATGAATGGTAAAAGTAGTCAGGAACGTAAAGTTAAAGTATATAATTATATGAAATATGTATACATTAAATCTATATGTATGACATATTAAAGATACGCATATATGTACAGTATAAACAGAGACAAAATTAGGAAGATCTATTCATAAACACACATCCCTCTCATCCCGTTTGTTTTGATCGAATTACCAACGGCGCGTTAGTGAAATGGTTGTCAATTCTTTAACTAGGAACAAGTACGACTTATTCATACCAAAATTGTACTATCTTTTGTTAGTGCTACTTATGATTGTAGTTTCTCTTATGAATTTGTCATTTGGACAGTGCCATTCATCTGAAACATGTTAACTTTGGAACGGTTGGTAAACCTGAAGCAGCTGACACAAACGTGCCACGCTTTTGCGTCCTAGATTACCGCATTCGTGACATGAACACGACATGGACACAACATGAACATGACATGGCCACGACACGCAGAAAACGTCCAAGAATACGGCTGAATGTGCCAACGCGTGTTGACTCGATCCGAGCTTGTTCCCTACCCACCGTGCTGACCAGGCATGGCGGTAACCGCCAGGCGACAATGGAAACTCACGGGCCTGGTCATGGCTTGATCTGCCGACCTCGGGGACGTGAGGCCGGCACGCTATCCGTTGCGCTATCCTAGCGGCTTTTATATATATATATATATATATATATATATATATATATATATATATATATATATGTATATGTGTGTTTGTGTGGATGTGTGTGTGTTGTGTGTTTGTGTTGATGTGTGTGTGCATGTGCGTGTGCATGGGTGTGTTTGTGTGCGCGTGTGCGAGTATGTGTATATTCACATCTATCTCTCCAAGTCCATACAGTAATATCTGTTTGTTCATCTCCCTGTTTACCAGATAACCCTTCTTGCGACATGACTCCGGGGTGTCACCTCCGGGGAGGATTCTGCATCAATAATTCCGGAAACGACTTGTGTCAAGATGGCACCATATTAAGCGACGAATGCCAGGGAGAGAACTGCATGTGTTGTATTCCAAAGACAGGTCAGTCAGTATTTTCTATGCCGCGAGCATATTCAGTCAAGTATATATTTGGTATGTTCTTTAAGAAACATGTACTCCCAAAGTACTGGACTCGACTGCCGATCTCCTCTACCGCTGTGGTGGGCTGGTTGCCAAAATGTTTTAGAGTAAGTGTTCCATTAGGACTACTGTTTCAGTAATATGAGCTTGATCCATTCAAGCAGTGATAACAAAGCCAGAGGAGTGTTTGAAGGGAAACTGTGCCAAAGATCAGTGCCCTTGGTAAAGATAAGCAAGTGTTGAAGAAAGTCTTTGCCAAACGAGTGCCAAAGATTTGGCATTATGGATACGGTGTGTCATCTCCATTAACCCTTGAAGCCCTATAGCATGAGTATGACCAAAGTTCAAGAGAGATATTACATACATTTCACCATCTGAAAAGAGATGAAAAAAAGCTGAGCAGATTTTGCAAATGAGATCTTCTGTAGTGCATCTCACATTACACTCCCTGTCGTCTAAAGTAGAGTTTCAGTAGAGCTCCCATACAAGCCATTCTTGCCCAAAGTGATGGATTCTGCCTTACAGTTCGGTCAACAGATGTCGTCTCACTCAATGGAGAGCTCCAAACTGTTTTAAATTCTAATATTAGTGTCACAGCTAAAATCCCTAAACCTGATAAACGTGAGAAACATGGACTTGTCAAAGGACGAAAGCACCAGTGGCGACACCTATGACACCTGAAGTAAAAGGCTATACAACAGGCCAGTCCCTAGGCGGAGGATAGTGGGCTCCTAGCATAGTGGTCAATAATGAAAATTGCATCTCTAGAAAGCAGTCCACTTGGGACTACATACAATGATAAAGAATGATGCTTATGATGATAATGATGGGTGATGATGATTATAAAACCAAGCAATGGTAGTGCAGTGGTTAGTGTGCCTTCCTCACATCCCTTGGTCGGCAGATCGAGCCCCGTCCAAGCTCGTGCGTTTCCACTGTCGCCTGGTGGTCACTGCCGTGGCTGGGCATCGCGGTGGGTAATGACCAAGCTTAGATCGAGTCAACACTCGTTGGCACACTCTCATGCAGGTGGGCTTGCCTCACTGTATATAAGCTAGGCGAAGCATCTACCCGGCAAATCTAGCCTATCCTTACCCTTGGCACAAAACTTCCCTGTAATTTTGCCTCTCACGAGCAAGATACAGCCAGCAAGGTCTGCACAGAGCAGCTTTCACCGGTGATGCATGTTTGTGGTCGCGTACTCAGCAATTTATTGGTTCACTTTTCAGACTATATCACTGAAGGGCTGGTACTCTGCACACAGCAAACATTGCCTACAAAAGAAATACAAATTGAAGTGATATGCTGTTCAGTCAAAATAAATTATTGTCTCTTATTGTTTGTATTATAAAGAACAATGGTCATTTCTTTTCCCCAAAACTTCACAGAATGCCATAAGTAGGTGAGGTTAGCTATGCCTAGTAATTGACTCCCTGATGACCATGCCCTTGCAGAGCCATATATGTGTAAAACTATTAATTATAATAAACAAAATCATTGCGGATTGTGCATGATACATCAAAGTTTTGATCAACAGTTCCTCTTCTGATTGAAAGGTATACAGACATGGAGACCAAAGACATGTAGGCCTATTCATCTTCCTAACCTATACACTAAAAGGTAAAACTAGAGGACTGTAGTATTGACAGGTCCTGATGGATACAAATATTTTAGAGAAAATATAAATAACATTTTTTAAATTTTTTTACAATATACATGCATCATACAATGTGTGTGACAGTATGATTTTTGGTAGCTAATCAAACACTGTACGTCTTTGCAGGTTCTTGCCGCTGCGGATTGGTTACTGGTAGCCGTATCATAGGGGGTAAAGAGATATTTCCTTACAACAAGTACCCTTGGCTTATTGGTATACTTCGACCTAAGAAATACGGTAACGAATTTTTCTGCGGTGGATCAATCATCAACAAGAATTATGTTCTCACCGCTGCTCATTGTCTGCTTGGTGATGACGATCTTCCCCTTCCAGCAAAGGAATTCCAAGTGGGCATTGCAGACCATAATTTCAATTCCGAAGATGACAATATACAAGGCGTTACACGGGCAGTGAAGGTGAAGAAATACATCATCCATGAGGATTATGTCCCTCAAGACCTTTTTGACAATAACAAAGACATCGCTCTCCTGCGTCTGGCAGAGTCACTGGATCTTACAGCGGAAGTTCAACCAGTGTGTCTGCCTTCGAACCCGAACAAGAAGTACGAAGGAGAGACCGGAACTGTGATAGGCTGGGGAGACACGAAGAACGGGAAAGGGGCATATTCTGATGCGGCCAGGGAGGTCGAACAACCCATTGTGGACTGTAAAAAGAAGAAAATAGCGGGTTCTCCCATCACCCCACAGATGATGTGTGCAGGGAAGGCAAAGTCGAAGAATAGCGGCGCACAAGGTACTTGTTTTGGCGACTCTGGTGGACCTCTCTTTGTAACGGAAAATGGCAGGAATACGCAAGTGGGGATTGTCTCCTTTGGGAAAAGTTGTCTTAAACCAGGTGTATTCACTCGAGTCACTGAGTTTCTTGTCTGGATCAGCGATAACACTGCTGATGAGATATACTGCCAGTAATAATATTCTATATCTACAGTGATAATGTTTAGCCTTTTTCTTTGAAGAAATCTAAAATAAAGAGTGCAAAATGAGGCGGCAGTGACACTAAAATTACAATTAAAATCTTATCTTTTAGAGGACTTTTTCTTTGTGGTAAATGCAACCCTCACCTTTCCCTTGGCAACTGCCAATCCCAACAGAAATTGCATTATATACATACACATAGATACATACAAATACACACACACATATATAACATGAAGTTTATCCAATCTTAACTGGTAAGCATTACTATACCTAAGCCAGATTCAAGCAAAAATAAAAAGACAAAAACAAAAACAAACTTTTGATTGCAAGGTGCTTCCATTGCAAGAAAACAAACAAGGGATGATCAAGAACCACACATAAAGTACAGGAAGTTTCCGAATATTTTTTCCCTCCTACGTAATGTACACAATTATATTTTTATAGTAGGTTTCTCTTGGCTGGCGTTAGCAATCTAAGTTCTTTATAGATAGAGATACCGGTGCCTTTGAAGATGAGAAAAAATTAGAGTGGTATAAATCAAATAATGTCTGAAAATGTTTCCGTGTGGATATCTTAGCAAATACCTCTTAGATTGCTATTAGTTTTATTGTTCTAAACTGAAGGCCAAGTCTTTGGTCAAGAAAACAGTATTAATTGTCCTTCCATTGATATCATACCCTTCAGGATACTATGAGTTATTAGAACATGTCCTTGTGCAAAGGAAAAAAATGAAGTGTTCCTGACAACTGTTATGCAGAAAAATACAATTAAACCATATATTTTTTTATATAATATAGAAATCCTAAAAGAAAAATGTCTACCTTTTATTATTCCAATGAGGCTTCCTATTAAAACTTTCAGGGCAATAAAACCCCATGAAATTGAACCGTGAAATCATAAAAGAATTAATGAATTAATGGACGTTTGGGGAGCATCCGAGCTCTCGTCCGGAAATAAATCGTGCTTGATACCACTCCCGCGATCATGATATGCATAGATGTTTTATTGGCCGTGTCTGACACAGTATTAGGTGTCATCTTAATTTATATTGCATCTGTGTGTCACAAATACCTCCATTCTCCCTAGCGACTGAATAAAAAAAAATAAAAAAAAGATAAGCAATTATAGGACAACGTGGAAAGCGTTCGTCGTTTACCCTATGGAGTTAACGACAGTTCATATTGAATACACGATAAAACTTTGTGAAATGAAGGTGTCTTGTAATACATAGACGAAGGTATTATTCCTTAATATGATGAACATTAATACACACACTCATTGTCTCTCTCTCTCTCACTCTTTCTCTCTCAATATATATAACTATATATCATCATCATCATCAGCCTGTATCAATCCACTGCAGGACGTAGGCCTCTCTCAATCTTTTCTAATCATTCCGGTCTGATTCCAGTTTACTCCTGCGAATTTTGCTATTTCATCCCACCATCTAGTCATTGGTCTTACCCTGGGTCTCTTTGTGTCGTGTATTACCCATTCTTTTGTTTTTTTTGTCCACTTGTTGTCCTGTCTCCGATATATGTGTCCAGCCCACTGCCACTTTTTCTTCTTGATGGTCTTGAGTATATCCTCTACTTTTGTTTGCTGCCTGATCCATGTGGCCCTTTTCTTGTCTCTTAAGCTAACTCCTAGCATAAGCCTTTCCATTCCTCTTTGGGCGCTTACTAATTTCCTCTCGAGTGCCTTGGTCGTAGTCCATGTCTCTGATCCATATGTCATGACGGGGAGGACGCATTGGTCAAAAATCTTTCCCTTTAGACATAGTGGCAGACGACTTCGTAATATATTACTATGTTTACCGAAGGCACTAACCTAGACTGATCTGCCGTTTTATCCGGCTTGCAGGATGTCGACTGAATGAGTTGCCCTAGGTATACATACACGTTCACTGCTTCTAGTACCTCGCCCTGTATTTGTATTTGCTTAACTGGGGTTCGACTGTTGAACATGACTTTAGTCTTTGTCATGGTCATTTTAAGGCCAATCTTCAGACTTTTCTTATTTAAATCGCTTATTAATTGTTGTAGTTCATTTGCTGACTCACCGAAAAGAACAATGTCATCTGCAAATCTTAGATTGCTTAAGTGCTCATTCCCTATTTTAATCCCTCTTTCCTTCCAATCTAACTTCTTGAATACTTCCTCCAAGCAGGCTGTAAACAGCTTCGGTGAGATGGTGTCGCCCTGCCTAACACCCTTTATTGGTGTTTTATTGGTTTCTGCGTGGATTTTGATGGTCGCTGTACCATCTCTATATATATCCCCTAATAATCTGCAGTATATTTCCTTGTTTACGAATTGCATCCAGTACTGCAGATATCTGTACCGAGTCGAATGCCTTTTCATAATCTACGAATGCCATACACAGGGGCTTCCTATATTCGTTTGTTTTCTTTTATTTGAGCTAGTGTGTGGATATGGTCTGTAGTTGAGAATCCACTGTGGAACCCTGCCTGTTCCCTGGGTTGTTTTGAATCTAATGTATCGGTGATACGGGCTGTGATGATTTTTGTGAACAGTTTATAGATTACTGAGAGGAGGCTTATAGGTCGGTAATTCTTTAAGTCTTTTGTGTCTCCCTTTTTGTGTATTAGAATTATTATTGCGTTTTTCCAGGCCTTCGGAATTTTACCGACGTCTAGACATCTGTTATAAAGACTGGCCAGCTTTACTGCCGCAATCTCTCCTACCTCTTGAATAAGATCCACACTAATGCCGTCTTCTCCTGGTGTTTTTCCTCTTTTCATGCTTTTTAGTGCCCTATTTACTTCATCTACCGTGATGTTTGGAACATCTCCAATTGTTGTGTTTGTCTCCGTATGTGGTTGGTCGTTTGAGTGGTATAGGTTGCAATAGAAGTCTTCTATTACTTTGATAATTTCATTTTCATTGTATGTCGCCTCTCTGTTGGGTTTCTTTACTGCATACATTTGGTTTTCCCCTATTCCGAGCCTCCTCTTTGTTAAATTTGCGTACATCCTCTTTCTTCTTGTTTATCGTCCTAGTCAGCTCTGTTGATTCTATCTTGTCTCTGATTGATGTTATTTTCATGTCCCTACGCTGTTTCATAAGCTCTTTTGTCTCTACCAAAAAGCTTACTGAACCTTTCTTTTTCGTCTTTACCCCCTATTTCAAGTGCAGCTTCCGTTAATATCTCACTGAATTGGTCGATCATTTGGTCTATGTCAAGATCTTTGAGAGCTGAGTATTTGTTTCGGATGTTGATAATGAATTCCGTCGCCCTATTCTTAATGTTGGTTAGATTAACGAGAGGCTTCTGTATGAGCTTGTTTCGTTCCCTTCTTAGCTGTAACTTAACTCTACTCCTGACCAGTCTATGGTCGCTACCGACATTTACTTTATTGATAACGGTTACGTCTTGTACAATGTCACGCCTATTGGTGAAGTCAATTTCGTTTTTAATGCCGGATGTTGATTTCCATGTCCATTATCTCCCGGGTCTCTTTTCGAAGAATGTATTCATAATTTTAAGGGATCGAGCTTCGGCGAATTCTATCAGCCTTTGCCCTCTCTCATTTCTGGTGCCTATTCCATGTTTCCCAACCGATATTTCTCCATCTTCCCTTATTCCTATCTTGGCATTAAAATCCCCCATAATCACGGTAAAATGGGTTTTTGTTCTATCGGTAGCTGCTTGCACATCTTCATAGACAGATACAGATATACATACTCATATATATATATATATATATATTTGTATCTCTCTATCTATCTATCCATCCAACCATCTGTCTTTCTTTTATCATATCTCTCTCTCTCTCTCCCTCCCTCCCTCCCTCTCTTCCTCTCATTTTCCCTTTCTCTCTCCCTCACTCTCTCGCTCGCTCCTCCCTCTAATAACCGTGGCCTCTAATTGGTAATTATGTCTAAAAGACTGACTGTTGATTGGTCAATTCGAATTGATCCTGCCATCTGAGGGCATCCCATCGAACTACAGGTATGATGTTTACTCTCAGGGCTTCGGATACTCAAACCAGCTGGGGCCAGCTTACGGTATCATAACCCTGCGTATTCAGGCTGTACATGGGTATCTATTAAAACTTTCAAATATCCTTGTGTGGTGCCACAGCATCTCGTAACTTAAGGGTGCTCCCGTGCTCTCGTACCGGTCTGCAGTGAAAAGGCAGAACACATTAACTCCAAAATTGCGATTTTTATGAATTTGGTATCTGTGGAATCGTCATTTAAAGACGAATTTTGATACAACCATCATGGTGTCTGAATGTCAATAAAGGCATGGTCAATATCGATAACAATGATAGGAGTAAATATACATGCAGCCAAACCTTTAACATCGATTTTCTCAAAACATGGATTTTGGAGTTCATGCGTTCTGCCTTTTTGCTGCAGCGGTGTGAACCCGCAGATAGAAAACTAAACAGCAACAATATACTGTATATATATATATATATATATATATATATATATATATATATATATATATATATATATATATATATATATATATATATATATATATATATATATATATCTATAGATATATATATATGTATGTATGTATGTATGTAAACACACACACCTATATACAGCAAAATATCTTTTTTTATTACTCCACCAATTTATGTTCAAATACATTAAACCACAGACAATAAAACCTAAGCTATAGCTTTATAACATTTCCTTTCCTATTATGGTAATAGTGTAACCCGAGCGTGGAGGACGAGCACGGGAATTTCACCACGTGTAAGGGATTTCATTTAAGACTATCCTTTTAAAATATCAACCTTTTACTAAGCAAGTTCATAGCATTTCCTTTCCTCCCTCTCATGTTCGTTCTTTCTGTTGCAAGTGTGTTGCCTATCATTCTTCATATATTTTTTTTTTTTTTTTACTTTGTATCACTCATGGATTAAAGAGGATGAAGTAGACTCCCCTCTTGCCCCCCCCCCCCTTCCATTGGACGAACTCAAACTACTTATGGTGTGGATCCTTCCCACCAATCTCTGGGACGAATAACGCGCCGCTAGATGGCTTTGACTCTCTAAGAAGGCATGTAACACTCTTCCCATGTTGCCTTCGAGGGAATATGAAATCGTGGTGATCTCCTGACTCCTCATCTGAAAACTCCTCAATCGTCCATTGATTCATCAACTATCCCTGTTTACTGAATTTGGCTAACAATCGGAAAGAACTCTTCATTTATTATGATTTGCAATTTCCTTTGAAATACTCTTGAAGGACATGATACGGTCTTCTTGATCAAAGACTTGGCCTGCAGCTTTGAACAAGTAACCTAGAAGCAATCTAAGATATCCACACACACATACTCAGACATTACTTGGTTTATACCACATATTTTGTCTCATCTATCAAAGTGCTAGTTGTGAGAATTATATAGAATGCTATATACGATATTGAATACAAATAAATTAAATGCATTAATCATATGACTGGTTGCACTCCTAGCCAGCAAGGCAATCGCCGGGTCAGGCCAGGTCAACGTTGCACAAAGACCTAGACCCTCAAAACGAGCTTAATTACTCGATAGTCACACCTACTACATTCCAGACTGCCTTCCCGCATAACCACCATGGGGACGTCGGATACAAACCCCGTCCATATAAGCAGGATGTTTGGAACATACAGACAGACCGGGAATCAACTATGCTACCGTTGACACCTGATTTCCCCGCCTGTTCATACGTGTTGTGATATTGTTTATTGCTGTGACCATTGTGCTGTAGTGAATATATCTATCGTGCACCATAAAGGCAGACGATCTGCGTTATGGAATAAACCTGCAATGTTCAAACCCTGTGTCTGGCATCACTACCTATTTTGTGGTGGGTTGTTAGTTACGACAGACTAAGACAACCCTCACACTAGCATCTCTATGCATGTAGGATTTAACTAGCCAACGCCAGCCAAGAGAAACCTACTATAAAAATTTTAATGTGCATATTATGTAGCATGGATAAAGTATTCGGAAACTTCCTGTACTTCACGTCTGGTTCTTGATCATTGCTTGTTTGTTCTTGTAATGGAACTGTAGCGTACTTCCGTCTTCACGCCTTTATATCCCCTATATATCTTGGTCTACACCATCAAAAGATTTGCAAAATGATAGCGTCTGCTACCACATGTTTATTACGTACGGGAATGAGGGTTTTTAATGGGAAAATAATTGTGTAACAACAAGTGTGGAAAGGAGGGACAGAGCAGTATACATGATGGAGTGTATGTTGTGTATGATGTGTATACAGTGAGACAAAGAATGCTAATAGCGTAATCCCAGCACGGAGGACGAGCACGGGAATTTCACCACGTGTAAAGGATTTCAGTTAAGGCAATCCTTACAAAATATCAATGTTTTACCAAGCAAGTTCATATCAGAAAACTTAAAGGTTATACAGACAAACTAAGTTTGTCAATAGATTACTTCGAATAAGATCCTCGGATTCACAAGGTGATTTGTTAAAAGTGTAGGAATTTTTAAAAGTTTATTTTGGTATAATTAAGTTATGAAAGACGTAACATATTCCGCTCGCACACGAAATTTCCGGGAAACTACCAATTCATAACTGTAGTTCGATGGGATGCCCTCAGATGGCAAAACCAATTCGAATTGCCCAATCAACAGTCAGTTTTTAAGACGTAACTACCAATTGTAGGCCACGGTCATTAGGGGGAGACAGGCAGATAGGGAGATACAGATATATATATATATATATATATATATATATATATATATATATATATATACATATGAGTATATATATGATATATATATATATATATATATATATATATATATATATATATATATATATATATATATACATACATATGAGTATATATATATATATACTGCATTCGTCTATGACAAGACACCCTCATTTCCCAAAGCTCTATTGTGTTTTCAATATGAATTGTCGTTAACTCCATAGGGTATACGACGAGCACATTCTATGGTGTCCTATAATTGCTTATCTTCTTTTTACCAAGTGGCTAGGGAGAATGGAGGTATTTGTGATACACAGATGCCATATAAATTGATACGACACTCAATAAAACATAATCTATACATATCTCGCTCGCACAAGTCGGGGGCCGGATGTTCAAAACTCTCACAGTTTAAGACCTCGCAGCGGGTTATGGTCTCGTAAGGTACGATGTTCCTATGAGGTCGTAAATCTCCCATACTCAGAGGAAAATTAAATATCGTAACCGAAAGAAAACATCAAAACAGTAATTCGATGGGATGCCCTCAGATGGCGGGACCATTTCGAATTGACCAATCAACAGTCAGCCCTTTAGACGTAACTACCAATTGGAGGCCACGGTCATTAGGGGGAGGAGCGAGCGAGAGAGAGAGGGAGTGGGAAAGAGAGCGAGAGTGAGATATAGTGGGATGGATAGATGATAGAATAATAGACAGTAGAGAGATACAGATATGTATGTACAAATGTATATATAAATGTATATGTATGTTTGTATATATGATATATATACATATATATGTATATATATATATATATATATATATATATATATACATATATATATATGTATATATATACATATATATATACATATATATATATATATATATATATATATACATACATATATATATGTATACACACACATATATACCAATACATATACAAATACATATACAAATACATATACATATACAAATACATATACAAATACATATACAAATACATATATACACACACACTACCTTAGTCTATGACAAGACGCCTTCATTTCCCAAAGCTCTGTCATGTATTCAGTACGTATTGTCGTCAACCCCATTGGGTAAACGACGAGCGCTTTCTATGTTGTCCTATACTAGCTTGTTATCTTCTTTTTATCAAGTGGCTTGGGAGAATGGGGGTATTTGTGATATACAGAGGCAATATAAATTGATATGACACCTAATACTATGTATTGGACGGTCAATAAAACATAATCCAAACATTGAATATGACCCTCGGAGCTCGCAGTTCGACTTAAGACATGCGCGGCCTGGGGTGCATCTTATATATATTTTTTAATTACTTTTTAGGTATTTCTTGTGGGATATACTCTTATACTCTTAGACTATTGTGTGGCAATAAATTATATAAAGATATAAAATGTAAAATTTTATATAAAATTTAACCATAAAAAGAAAACCTCAAGCTATAACTAAATTAGACTTATATAATCAAAGTATTCAAATTAAGATGATTCCTCAAACTGGTGCTTCATTAGCATTTAAAATTAGCGGGGGGTCTCGGTAAAGTAAAGAAAAAATCATGGTTATAAGATACTCAAAAGGCAAAAGTATATAAAAACCCAAAAGTTCGGGCATTTTCAACACATAACTTCAGCTCCCGGGGCATCTAAGGCTTCAGGGCATAAAACAAAGCAGCTTCTCCTCTCAACAGCTTCTAGTGGGCATTGGCAATAGTGCTACATCTTCGGCTCGCGAAAAGGAAGGAAATATTCACATACATAGGTGGCGTGGAAATGAAATGTGGCACGAGAAACCCGTAGACTTTATAACCCCGGAAAATAAGACTCGTAAATATATAAAATTGTTAGGGATCTCCACTACAGTACCATCTTACTTTTAGGTGGGTTTTGTTTTTGCTTTTGTTTTCTTAGTTCTTGAATGTGATTATGTCATGTGGATATCAAATGACATAAACAAATCAAACTTGAATATAGTAATATTAATCAGTAAGATTGCACAAACTTCATTTCACGTGTGTGTGTGTGTGTGTGTGTGTGTGTGTGT
>BOPN01010092.1:0-2500 GCA_017312705.2 Penaeus japonicus
CACACAGACGGTAAATAAGAGAGAGAGAGAGAGAGAGAGAGAGAGAGAGAGAGAGAGAGAGAGAGAGAGAGAGCAAGAGAAAGAGAAAGAGAGACAGACAGAGAGAGAGAGGCAGAGACAGAGACAGACAGACAAACAGATATAATCATATGGCAGTGTCACCTTATCAAGCATCATAAACAGACTCACCACTGAAAATATACCACAGTTATCCCTAACATTTCAGCGCATTACATTCACAAACTGTTTTCTTGACAAATATATAAATGAATGAATGAACAAATAATTGCTTAAAAAGATAAATGAGTAGATAGATGAAAAAAAGACAAGAGTGAACAATTAAATAGATAAGAAAAAAATTAAATAAACAGATAAATCAGATAAACAATAAATAAACAAATAAATCATTGAACAAACAAACAAACAAACAGCTATACAGAAGAGACAATAAACAAAAACACTAAAAACAAACATGAAGTCTAATTAATCACAAAATAAAAGTAGACCTAATTCATCACACATTAATTCGCCAAAAACTATAATTATAAACCGGAAACAAATTTAATAGACACCAGAGAGTGAAGTCGAACTGTCAAAGTGTCCCTCATCTTGTCTTGTCACATGTCAAGCTAGTGCGGGGCCGGATATGCAAATCTGTGGACAAGAGTTGAGTTGTTTATTTGTTTATTTGGATCTGAAGTACTTGGTATATGTAGTATTGTTTGTTTTTGTTTTTTTGTTTTTTTTGTGGGTGTGATTGTTGTCTATGTGTGTTAGTGTGTGGACGATTGTATATACATATAAAACTTATTTTTTCTGCGTGTGTAGATAGATAATTACACACATACACACACACAGAAGTACACACAGAAGTACACACAGAAACACACACACACACACATACACGAACACACACACACATACACGAACACACACACACGCACACATACACACACACACACACACAAGACGTTGTATATGGATGTATGTACTAAACGCATATAGATACACACACCTATGAATGAGGACGTATATACATGCATGTATACCTATAAGAATTAATAATTAAGAATAATGAAATGAAAAGAACAGTAATGTTATATGCATTTCTATTCTAAAATCTTACAGAGACGAACACACGTAAAATACAAAACCAAGGTGATACATACGCAAGCAACAAAACAAGCTTCTATATTTAAAAAGAAAAAAAGAAACCTATGTCATCCTATAAAGTGTAAAGAGAGAATTCGAACAAAATAAACAGCAGTTAGACTTTATTCACGACTGCAGAAAAATAACAGTAAAGTTTCGACCACTTTAGGTTTTCCTGTGTAATGAAAACGTTGTTTTTATATGTTTCTGGGCCAGTGCAGCTCTTCTCTTTATTTTACGGAACACACAAATACACACATAAACAAACACACACATACACACACACACACACATACTCACACAACACACACACACACACACACACAAGTACACAATCACAATCATACACAAACACATGTATAAGCAGACATCATCACACACAATTCTTGAATACAAACACCACCAGAAAGTCACTATTATCTAAACATATAGGTGAGGGAGAGAGAGAGAGAGAGAGAGAGAGAGAGAGAGAGAGAGAGAGAGAGAGAGAGAGACAGAGAGACAGAGACACACACACACAAAAACACAGAAACAGAGAAACAGAGAAACAGGGACACGCACAGAAAAACCACTACCACCCCCTATACTTAACCCCCTCCCCTTCTTCTTACCTCCCCCCTTCCCCTTCCTCCCCCTACCCCTCCACCCCCCCCTTCCTACCTCCCCCTTCCTCCCCTTACCCCTCCACCCCCCCCCTTCCTCCTCCCTTTCCAAAAACTTCAACACGCACCTGGGATTCATCTCTCAGAAATGTCCTCAGCTCAACATCCTTGCATTTCCGTCATCTCAGCGAGAGATTATCCGTTGCTCGATCTTAAGGGGATGGGGAGGGGGGAGGTGGAGGGGGAGAGGTGTTAAGTGGAGGGGAGAGGGGAAGGTAGGAGTGGGGGGTTAGTTAGAGGGGAGAGAGGGGGAAGAGGGGGAGGAGGAGGGAAAGGGGGTGGGGGGGGGGAAGTGTCTTAATAAGGGCTGTGGAGTAACGGATTTTAGACGCGTGTGTGTGAGTAGCGAAAGGGAGAGAGAGAGAAAAAAAAATCATTGGTAAGGAATTTATCTAAATATCTTTCTTCAGATGGATAAAAAAAAAAAAAATATATAGTCAACGAAACTTAATCATAAAATTATTCCTTTTTCTGGACAATAAAAATAAAATCTCCCGACATACCAAATTTTAAAAATTTTCACAAAATCGAACCGGTCCAAAATTTTACGATTTATTCCTCCCGGGCATCTGGTTCTTTGAAAGTCCCCTTCTCCCCCCCCCACATCACCCCCACCCCCCACCACCACCACCTTCCTCCCTTCTGTCCCCTCTGGTCACCAGCACGCGGCAAGGGCACGCGTCTGT
>BOPN01010093.1:17500-20000 GCA_017312705.2 Penaeus japonicus
TCTACCTCTTTTCCTCCCCTCCCTACACCCTCCTCATCCCCTCCCCTTCCATCGTTTCCTACCCTTCCTACACCCTCCCCTCCCTACCCTCTCCCTCTTTTCCTCCCCTCCCTGCCCTCCCCTCATCCTCCCTTCCTGCCCTTCCCTCTTTTCCTCCCTCCCTACACCCTCCTCATCACTCCCTTCCCTACCCTTCCCTCTTTTTCTCCCCTCCCTGCACCCTCCCCCTCATCCTCCCTTCCTACCCTTCCCTCTTTTCCTCCCCCTCCCTACACCCTCCCCCTCATCCTCCCTCCCTACCCTCTCCCTCTTTTCCTCCCCTCCCTACACCCTCACCTCATCCTCCCTTCCCTCTTTTCCTACCCTTCCTACATCCTCCCTTCCCTACCCTCTCCCTCTTTTCCTCCCCTCCCTACACCCTTCCCTCACCATCCCCTCCCCTACCCTCTCCTCCTTTTCCTCCCTCCCTGCACCCTCCCCCTCATCCTCCCTTCCCTACCCTTCCCTCCCCTCCTCCCCTCCCTCCCTCCCTACCCTCTCCCTCTTTTCCTCCCTCCCCTACACCCTCCCCGCCCACCATCCCCCTCCCCTACCCCTTCCCTCTTTTCCTCCCTCCCTACACCTTCCCTCGTCCTCCCTCCCTACCCTCTCCCTCTTTTCCTCCCCTCCCTACACCCTCCCCCTCATCCTCCCTTCCCTACCCTCTCCCTCTTTTCCTCCCCTCCCTACACCCTCCCCCTCAGAACAGACCAAATACAATTGAAAATTAGTAAATAAATACAACAAATAAATGGATAAATAAAGAAATCCATCAAAATATGAAAAAAACTGTACATTTCATGACTACCATTTTTCGACTCCACTCCCCAACCCTCATCCTGATAAAAGGTGCATTGCTACCACTACCTGCCTCCAACGGTCGACGACTCTGCGGGTTAAAATCACCTGCAACCATCTACCACAAGCAGCCGCCATCTGCCACAAACAGGCACCATCTGCCACAAACAGCCACCATCTGCTGCAACCTAATATCACATGTCACCATCTGCCACAACGTGCCACTACCTGTCACCGTCTTCCCTTCACTGGCATCGTCGTCTGTCGCAACCTCCTATTACTCACTACCACCTGCCATCGTCTACCATTACCTACCATTACCTACCACCATCTGTCACCGCCTGCGTGTGAGTTATTGCGCGGAGGCGAGAGTGTGCATCAGCGTCGTGGCCACACTCCGAAACCTCGAGTGATTGTGGCTGCCCCTTCGCCCGGAAAACTCGCCGGGGCTTCCACTTAGCACGCAGAATAACTAAGTTTCATGAAGGGGGAGAAGGGGGTGTGGGGAGAAGGAGTCAGGGAGGAAAGAAGTTGGGGGGGTGTAGAAGTTGGGGTGTGGTGGGGGGAGGGTTAGAGGTTCGGGCGTAGGGTATTTGTTGGGAAGGGGGGTTGTGAAGGGGGCGGGAGGCGATTTGGAGTGAAAATAGGTCGTAGAGAAGGAGTAGTATCAAGATGGAAGGAAGTAGGCCTTGGTAGGATTGGGAGCCTTGGTGAATATATGAATATTTGTCTCTCTCTCTCTCTCTCTCTCTCTCGATCTCTCTCTCTCTCTCTCTCTCTCTCTCTCTCTCTCTCTCTCTCTCTCTCTCTCTCTCTCTCTCTCTCTCTCTATCTAAGAGAGAGAGAGAGAGAGAGAGAGAGAGAGAGAGAGAGAGAGAGGAGGGGGGAGAGATTTGTCACATGAATTGCCTTTGCAAAAGTGTAAATGTCTGAATATAAACTCCAGTCATTATTCTTCAGACTCCCCGCCCACCGCTCTCCCACTCCCTGTGCTGTTCATCGAACTTTCCCATGTAAGTATAAAAATCCCCCCCTCCCTCCATCCCCCTTCCATCTCGAATGAAAAAAGATAAAACCCTTCCAACTAATTAATAGATTTTTTTCCACAGCATCTCTCTTCCTCTAGCTCTCTCTCTCTCTCTCTCTCTCTCTCTCTCTCTCTCTCTCTCTCTCTCTCTCTCTCTCTCTCTCTCTCTCTCTCTCTCTCTCTCTCTCTCTCTCTCTCCCTCTCTCTCTCTCTCTCTCTCTCTCTCTCTCTTCCTCTCTCTTCCTCTCTCTTCCTCTTCCTCTTCCTCTTCCTCTTCCTCTTCCTCTTCCTCTTCCTCTTCCTCTTCCTCTTCCTCTTCCTCTTCCTCTTCCTCTTCCTCTTCCTCTTCCTCTTCCTCTCTCTCTCTCTCTCTCTCTCTCTCTCTCTCTCTCTCTCTCTCCCTCTCTCTCTCTCTTCCTCTCTCTCCCTCTCCCTCTCCCTCCATCTCCCTTTCACTTTCACTCTTCCTCTCAATCTCACTCTTCCCTCACTCTCACTCTCACTCACACTCTAATTAATAGATTTTTTCAACAGCATCTCTCTTCCTCTCGCTCTTTCTTTCTATCTCTCTCTCTCCCTCTCCCTCCCTCTCTCTTCCTCTCCCTCCCTCCCTCTCCCTCTCTCCCTCTCCCTCTT
>BOPN01010094.1:0-2500 GCA_017312705.2 Penaeus japonicus
ATCTCACCCCCACCTCACCCCATTACGCAGAACGGTGTCACCCACTTACCATTATACAACCTAAAATCTTTTTGTTACACACACACACACTTTCACCTTTTGGCCAAGACGCAGCTGGTCCCGCTTCTTGGCTACGTACTGTAGGGGCGTCGATCGCGTGGCCATCTGCTTGAATGTCGACCTTATTGCCGGCATTGCAGCGCATTTTTATGGTTTTGAATCAGGTTTTATTACGGGAAGCATTTACAGGGTGACATCTGGTGATTTATTGCATACCTAGGCCCGCTTGTTCGGATTCGGCTAATGACTGTATTTTCCATTTATGCTTGTGGGTTTGTTGGGTTAAGAACATGTTAAAAAGAGAGAGAGAGAGAGAGAGAGAGAGAGAGAGAGAGAGAGAGAGAGAGAGAGAGAGAGAGAGAGAGAGAGAGAGAGAGAGAGAGAGAGAGA
The DNA here is from genome assembly GCA_017312705.2 of Penaeus japonicus. Taxonomy (NCBI): domain Eukaryota; kingdom Metazoa; phylum Arthropoda; class Malacostraca; order Decapoda; family Penaeidae; genus Penaeus; species Penaeus japonicus. The sequence continues at coordinate 451 of BOPN01010094.1, forward strand.
GAGAGAGAGAAAAAAAGAGAGAGAGAAAAAAAAAATATTCAGTAGAAAAAAAAAAAAAAAAAAGAAGAAATTGGTTTCTTTCACTTCTCCATGTTCAGATACCTTCCTCTTTATCTTTCTCGTTATTCATCCGTTTATCCGTTTATCTCTATCAGCCTCATGTATTGTATGTATGCATGTGTGCACGAGGGTTTCTCTTGCATTTTGCACAATATCTATTCTCAAGAAGTGGTGTCGTATCAATAAAATAAGCAAACATTACAGGCATGGAAATGATGTTGCACAAACGTCATCTTTGCGCAAGTCTGTGTAAAAAAAAAAAAAAAAAAAAAAAAAAAAAAAAAAAAAGGAAGAAAAAAAATCAAACGCTTGCATGCAAAGTGTATTGCAACACGAGTATAAAATCCGTCATTTGCAGGCTTCGGCTTATAGGAGTATGACGAGACAGGAAAAAAAATAGATAAAAAAATAATTAAAAAGAGGAAGAGGTTGGAAATTGAAGCTTTTACCCAAATAGTAATAGTTATGTCTTGAATTCATACCTTTAAAAAAATAGTTATAATCAACCCTGAATGCAATTATATTAATCATATTTGTTGTTGCAATTGACTCTATAACTACTATTATTAGCTACATCCTAAGTTTGTGTTTTTTAAGTACAGAGTATCTAATTTTTACAGTTAGTTAAAATGGATCTATAAGAATTATGCCACATTTAAGATACTCATGTTGTAAATTATGTCAAGGGAATGAATTTATATAACGCTGTATCATAAAGTACAAAATCATTCTTTAAAAAAAAATTATCTATATGTATCTATTCATGTGTAAACATTCATTCACACACATTCATTCACATCCAAAAAATGTTGGTACATTTATCACTATTATTTTTGTTGCTAGGAATTTATTATTGTCATTATCTTTGTTATTATTTTAAGTACTGTTATCATTATAGTTACTTTCATCATTATCATTATTACTATTACTAATTCCGTTGTTTTAATTGCTATCATTATATCATCATTAGCATTATTGTTTTTTTTTTTTGTCATCTTCGCTATCACCAATATTATTAAATTTGTCTTTGTTATATCTTAATAAGTTTTACTATTATCATTTTATTGTCACTCCTATTACTATCATTATCATTATTGTTATTATCATTATCATTATTGTTTATCTTCTTATTCTTATTCTTCATACTATCATCATCATTTTTATTTTTACTATCATCATTATAATAATCTTCATTATTATCATATTATTATTATCATTATCGTTGTTATCATAATTTCTTTAATATCATCATCATTATCATCATCTTCATCATTACTGTTTTTACTATCATTTTACTATTACTAGTATTATCATTACTAATATCAGTATTACTATTGTTACTACTATAATCATTATTAACTACTACTACTACTATCATTATTAACGTCATTATTGTTATTATCACCTTTATTATCATTACTATTACTATTATCATCATCATTGTTGTTGTCGTTAGTATTTCTACTTTGTTATATTTCTATTATCATTATCATTATCACCAGTAATTTCATTGCACATATTATCATATTTATTATCATCATTATCATAATTACCATTATTAGCATTCTTAATACTACCATTGTTATTGTCATCATTATTGTTATCATTATCATTGTTATGATTGTTTTCATTATCATCACCATTATTGTTATTGTTGCTATTATTACTATTATCATCATCATTACCATTATCATTGTTATCATGATCATATTAATATAAATACGATCATCATTATCAGTACTATTATCATCCAAATCATTTTCATTATTAATACAATCAGTTTTGTTATCATCCTCATTATCAATATTCTCGCTATCATTAATATCATCAATATCATGATTATAATTTCTTTTGATTATTATCATAGATTATTATCATTATACATGATTATCATTATTGCTATTATAGTTTTAGTAAAATTAATGATAATGCAAATGCTGATAATGATGATAACAATAATTAAAGATAGTGCAGCATTATTATCATATTT
>BOPN01010094.1:20000-22500 GCA_017312705.2 Penaeus japonicus
AGTCAACTGGTAAACCCTAACCTGCTGACACCAACTGACAGTCTGACACCCTGGCCTTGTCAGCCGGAAGCGAGTGGTCTTTTTCACCTGCTTATGATGTCATTATCCCCTTGGAGTGGAGTGGGAGGAGGGAAAGGGGGAGGCGGAGGAAAGTGAAGGAGGAAGGGGAGGTGGAGTGGGAGGAGGAAGAGGGGAAGGTGGATTGAAGTGGAGGAAGGAGGTGGAGGAGGAAGGGGAGGTGGAGTGGGAGGAGGAAGAGGGGAAGGTGGATTGAAGTGGAGGAAGGAGGTGGAGGAGGAAGGGGAGGTGGAGTGGGAGGAGGAAGAGGGGAAGGTGGATTGAAGTGGAGGAAGGAGGTGGAGGAGGAAGGGGAGGTGGAGTGGGAGGAGGAAGAGGGGAAGGTGGATTGAAGTGGAGGAAGGAGGTGGAGGAGGAAGGGGAGGTGGAGTGGGAGGAGGAAGAGGGGAAGGTGGATTGAAGTGGAGGAAGGAGGTGGAGGAGGAAGGGGAGGTGGAGTGGGAGGAGGAAGAGGGGAAGGTGGATTGAAGTGGAGGAAGGAGGTGGAGGAGGAAGGGGAGGTGGAGTGGGAGGAGGAAGAGGGGAAGGTGGATTGAAGTGGAGGAAGGAGGTGGAGGAGGAAGGGGAGGTGGAGTGGGAGGAGGAAGAGGGGAAGGTGGATTGAAGTGGAGGAAGGAGGTGGAGGAGGAAGGGGAGGTGGAGTGGGAGGAGGAAGAGGGGAAGGTGGATTGAAGTGGAGGAAGGAGGTGGAGGAGGAAGGGGAGGTGGAGTGGGAGGAGGAAGAGGGGAAGGTGGATTGAAGTGGAGGAAGGAGGTGGAGGAGGAAGGGGAGGTGGAGTGGGAGGAGGAAGAGGGGAAGGTGGATTGAAGTGGAGGAAGGAGGTGGAGGAGGAAGGGGAGGTGGAGTGGGAGGAGGAAGAGGGGAAGGTGGATTGAAGTGGAGGAAGGAGGTGGAGGAGGAAGGGGAGGTGGAGTGGGAGGAGGAAGAGGGGAAGGTGGATTGAAGTGGAGGAAGGAGGTGGAGGAGGAAGGGGAGGTGGAGTGGGAGGAGGAAGAGGGGAAGGTGGATTGAAGTGGAGGAAGGAGGTGGAGGAGGAAGGGGAGGTGGAGTGGGAGGAGGAAGAGGGGAAGGTGGATTGAAGTGGAGGAAGGAGGTGGAGGAGGAAGGGGAGGTGGATATATATATATATATATATATATATATATATATATATATATATATATATATATATATATGTATATGTATATATATATATGTATATATATGTATATATATATATATATATATATATATATAGACATATATATGATATATACGTATATAACTTAATATAATACGCTATATATACATAATATATATATATATATATATATATATATATATATATATATATATATATGTATATATATATATATATATATATATATATATATATATATATATATATATATATATATACATATATATATATATATATATATATATATATATATATATATATATATATATATATATAAATATATATATATATATATATATATATATAGACATATATATATATATATATATATATATATATATATATAAATATATGTATATATATATATAAATATATATATATATATATATATATATATATATATATATATATATATATATATATATATATATATATATATATATATATATATATATATATATATATATACTCTCTCTCTCTCTCTCTCTCTCTCTCTCTCTCTCTCTCTCTCTCTCTCTCTCTCTCTCTCTCTCTCTTTCTCTCTTTCTCTCTCTGTCTCTGTCTCTCTTTCTCTCCTTCTTTCTCTCTCTGTCTCTGTCTCTCTCTCTCTCTCCCTCTCTCAATTTCTTTCTCTCTGTCTCTGTCTCTCTTCCCAATATTCTAGGTCCGATTTTCTGCTTTATTGTTAATGTCATTTTTATTATCATTCTCATTATCATCGTTATCATCATCAACATTATGAAAATCCTTATTGTTATCTTCATTTCCTCACTTCCATCATTATCATCATCTTTTCTCATCATCCCCAACAACATTACTGTTATAACAATTGCTATTATCTTTATCATCATCAACATCATCAATATCTTGTTTTGATGAAGGCACCGTGGCATCTACATCATTATCTACATTTTTATCTTTATCTACATCTACATCTTTATCTACATTTTATCTATATCTACATCTTTATCTATATCTACATCTTTATCTACATCTGTATCTTTATCTACATCTACCTGTCTTTGCATAAGTGTGCCTGTGAGAGTGTGCGTGTGTTTACAAAGTTGTTGTTGTTGTTGTGTGAGCGTGAATATACCACCGTAAATGGTATTACTTTTGGGGTTGAATATATCCATTGGGTTTTTGTGAGGTTTTGCATGGCATTCTTCCTTTGCATGGACAAGGAATCTTAATTTGTTTTACGGTATCTTGCTAGCTTGCAGGACAACATGAGAGAGTAT
>BOPN01010095.1:0-10000 GCA_017312705.2 Penaeus japonicus
GAAAACACTTAAGCGACAGGTTGGTGATAATAAATATATATATATATATATATATATATACCTTCCTATCTTGCTAGCTATCAGACAATATATGAATTCATCCATCTATGTCTATCTATCGTTCGATCAATTGCTTCAGAGAAAATAGTAAAAGAATGAGGAGACAGATGGATAGATAGATGAATAGAGAGAGAGAGAGAGAAAGAGAGAGAGAGAGAGAGAGAGAGAGGAGAGAGAGAGAGAGAAGAGAGAGAGAGAGAATCTCTCTCTCTCTCTCTCTCTCTCTCTCTCTCTCTCTCTCTCTCTCTCTCTCTCTCTCTCTCTCTCTCTCTCTCTCTCGTGCTTCAATCCCACTTACCTTCCTCCTGCCGCAAAGTTAGCCTTCTGCCTCATCTGAAACTTCCTTCAACAAGTCTACTCAACATTTATGTGTTATTCATATCATCATTTTGTTCATTTTTTTCATTTTTTCATTTTTTTCTTTTTTTCTTCTTTTTTTCATTTTTTTCATTTTTTCTTTTTTTCATTTTTTTCTTTTTTTCTTTCTTTTCTTTTTTTTTTATTTTTTCATTCATTCATTCAGTTGTGTGTGTGTGTGTGTGTGTTTTCTATGTTGATTTACTCATTTATTCATATATTTATCTATCTGTTTGATTATTTAAGGGGATCGAGAGAGAAGAGTGTCTGTCTTTTCACTTTTTTCGAAGTATTTTTGCTGATAGGAATTATTATGATCATGATTATGGTAATGATGATGATTGCTTTTATGATGACCATGATTGGAATTTTAGAATTATGGTGATGTTAAAAAGGAGGAGGAGGAAGAGGAATAGGAGGATATTGATGATAATGATGATGATTCTAATGATGATGATCATAATGATGATAATGATAATGATGATGATAATGATAATGATGATGATAATGATAATGATAGTAATAATTGTTATTTTGATAATCATAACATTAATAGCAATAGGAGCTTACTACAAGTAAAAGTAATAACAAAAATTGTAATAAATGAGAAAATCATAACAGTAATGATGATGATAATAGTAATGATAATTATGATAATGATAACAATAATAATAATAGTTAAAATGATGAGAATAATGATAATGTCATTAATGATAACAATAACAATGCAACTAATAATGATGATAATTATAACAGAAATTATAATAGTAATGATAATAATAACATTAATAATGATGATAATGAAGACGACAAAAACCCTCCCTCTCTTCCTCTTCCTCCTCCCCCTCCTTCTCCTCCTCCCCCACCTCTTCCTCTTGCTCCTCTTCCTCCTCCTCCCCCACCTCCTCTTCCTCCTCCTCCTCCTCCTCCTCCTCCTTCTCCTCCTCCTCCTCCTCCCCCGCCTCCTCCTCCTCCTCCTCCTCTTCCTCCTTCCTCTCCTTCCTCTCCCTCTCCTCCTCCTCCTCTTCTTATAAGTCACCCTTCACTCTTATCTTAGCCTCCTTAGGGTGCGAGCGGCCCTTGTCCCTCCTCCTATCACCCTTCTATGCACCCTGAGAGGCTTAAGATCGTGTAAGAGTATTGAGAAAACGTCTTGGTGCCGCAGATATCCTCATACGTGCTTTTAAAGGAGTGTTTTTTTTTTTTTTTTTTTTTTTTTTGACATAGATGTGTGTTTATGTGTGTGTGTTTGCGTATGTGTGAGTTTGAGAGATAGATAGATAGATAGAGAGAGAGAAAGAGAGAGAGAGAGATTGGGAGAAAGAGAGAGAGAGGTTGAGAGAAAGAGAGAGAGAGAGAGAGAGAGAGAGAGAGGTTGAGAGAAAGAGAGAGAGAGAGAGAGTTTGAGAGAGAGAGAGAAAGAGAGAGAGGAAGAGGGCGAAATAGAGACAAATAATACAAGGCCATACATGCAGACATCCGAACGAACAGACGTACAAAGAAACAAAAACGCACGCCCGCATTAAACAACCAAACAAACAAATAGAAAGCAGACGCAGAGAAGCTTGCAAGCACCTCACGACGGACGTGACCTCAGTCTAAGAAAAGGCCAGGGAGAAAAGGTCACACAACAGACGTGACCTGACGTCAGAAGCGACCTTGTTTCCATTACTGGCTCTCCTTCTCTTCTTCTCTAGTTATTCTTTTCCCTCTCTATTCTTGCTTTCTATGTCCCTCTTCCTCCTTTTATTCTCGTTTTGCATTTCTCTCTCTCTATTCTTGGTTTATGTAATTGTGTCTATTTTATCTCATTCTTTATTTCTTAAGTTCTTTCCCTTTTTTTTTCTTCATTATATTTTTTCTGTTCTTACAAATTTTCTATTCTCGATGTTTTAATTAATCTCTCTTCCTTCTTTTATTTTCGAATATCTGTATCTCCCTATTCTTGATTTCTCAATGTAGATGTTTTCCTTTCTTCTAATTATTCTATGTTCCGTTCTTTATTTCTGAATGTGTCCTCCCCTTCGTTTATTCCCCTCTTGCTCAATTATCTCCGTTTTTCTCCTATTCTTAATTACTGGATGCTTCTTCTTCATCTTCTTTATTCCGTTTCTATCTCATTCTGATTTTCTCAATGTCACTTCCTCGTTCATTTATTTCTTACATTTCCTCTTCTTCTTCACACTTCCTCCCACCTCCCCTCTTCTATATCTCCGTTCTCCCCTCTTCCAATCTCTCTCTATCTTCTATATATTCCACATATTCCCCCATACATCCTCCCCTGTTCCCTGTTCCCTGTTCCCTGTTCCCTGTTTCCTTTTAGGTGAAGGTTCGTGAATAGACGTAAAGTGAACCGAGACGCCCTGCATGTTATATAAACCTGTAAGAGGATTCCTTTTGTGGTACCTTGTTTTGGTTGGGAATGGTTTTGTTTCGTCTATTTCGGAAGCCTCTTGGCCACGCCCCCTTTGATGCTCTTTGGATACGCCCTTTGCCTAAGTGGGTCTTTGGTGGCATTTTCTGATGGGCTTGCTTTCATCTCTTGCTCTTCTTTGTTTGTATGTGTCTATCTATCTATCTATATATATTTTTTTTTCTTTATAATCTCTCTTTCTCTTCCTGGCTCTCTCTCTTTCTCTTTCTTACTTTTTATTTTTCTCTCTCTCTTTCTCTTTCTTGCTCCCTCTTTCTTTCTTACTTTCTATTTCTCTCTCTCTCTCTCTTTCTCTTTCTTGCTCTCTCTTTCTTTCTTTCTCTCTCTCTCTCCTCTTTCTCTCTCTCTCTCTCTCTCTCCCTCTTTCCTTCCCACCCTCCCACCTTCCCATATTCCTCCCTCCCCTCCCTCCCTCCCCACCTTCCCTCCCCTCCTCCCCTCCCCTCCTTCCCCTCCTCCCCTCCCTCCTTCCCCTCCTCCCCTCCCTCCTTCCCTTCCTCCCCTCCCTCCTTCCCCTCCCTCCCCTCCCTCCTTCCCCTCCTCCCCTCCCTCCTTCCCCTCCTCCCCACCCTCCTTCCCCTCCTCCCCTCCCTCCTTCCCCTCCCTCCCCACCCTTCCTACCCTCCCAGAGAGAATCCGAAGAGCACCATGACAGGGACAAGAAGCAACCCATTCCTCACTTCACTGCATCTCATCTCGCAAACCAGCATCTCCGAGGCGATCAGCTGGTATCGGGAGTACGCCTTAAGAATCAACCCCATGCATCCGGTACCAAAAATAGGAGACTTGATACGATACCAAGAATCCGCACGACCATGTAACCCTTACAACATGTATATATATATATATACTGGACACCGTGCATCCACTACGGTGAAGCTTCTTATAGTGAATTTATAATGAATTAGAGTGGATTCAGCTGCAGAATCAGCGAATGTCGAGTTCTGACGTCAGGACTTCCGGGGTCTTGGCGATTCAGCAGCAGAATCAACTTTCTCTGACGTCGGGACATCCGGTGTCCTAGTGATGGACATCTATTAGATTGGACGCAATTGAGAACGATTCAGAAGGATTATGTGCACTAAAATAATGATGGTAATTGCAATAATGATAATGAGAGAGAGAGAGATAATACTGATGGTAATAATGATAAAGATAATGAAGATAATGAAGATAACATATGTGATCATGATGATAATGATAAGAGAATATTGATAATTATGAGAATTATAATAATGATAATAGTAATTACAAATATGAGAACAATTATGATGATGATAATAATTATAATACAATAATGATAATGATAATAACCAAAACAGCACGATGATAAGGATGATAATAATGATAGTAATAAAAACAGTAATAATAATGAAATAATAAAAACGAAAATAATGAAAATAGTAATAATGATAATAATGATGATGATAATGATAATTTTATTAACAAATACGATGATAATGATAATGATACTATTACCAAATACGATGATAATGATAAAAAATATGATACCTATAATAACGATGATAATAATCATCAGCTTAACAACAACAGTAGAAATAAAGATAACGATCAAAAGAAGAACAGTAACGCTGGTGATAGCCGCACACGTCGCAAGGGAGAAGAACATGAACACCGCTCCGGGCTGCTTCAAGTTATTGATGGCTCCTCAGGTCAAGGTCGTCACCTCGCTTCTCCGCTGTGATATATGCATGATTCGAAGTCATACTCGTGTATTTAATTCTGGGGGAGATGTTAGTTTGCAACACATCAATTGCAGATTTTGTTTTTATTTCGTAGATTTTTTTTCTTTGTTTCTGTTCTGTTTTGTTTTTTTCTCTCTCAATCTCTCTCTCTGTGTTTCTTTCTCTTTCTTTCTCTCTCTCTCTCTCTCTTTCTCTCTTTCTATCTGTTTCTCTCTGTGTGTCTCTCTGTCTCTCTCTCTCTCTCTCTCACTCTCTCTCTCTCTATCTATATATCTATCTATCTATCTCTCTCTCTAACTCTCTCTTTCTCTATTCCTCTCTCGCCATCGCGTCGAAACACAAACCCAAAACACGTAAAACAAGTAGATATTCTTTAAGAATATGTCTCGAAGATCTGCAGTGTGGTTGAGATGAAAGGCAAGACACCGAAAGCTCCTTTTGGGTTTTGCAAAGCTCTCTGCATCGTGACTTGAGGGAGCTTGCACTCGCGAACAAATACATGTCATATTGTGATATATCTTTATGATGTCTTGCTTTTGTTTTTATATGTTGGTTATATGGTATATACTGTAGGGTATATAAATTGGCTTATGTATGTGTATGTATTTAATTAGGTTTATGTATTAATGTAGTGGACGTCTGAATATAGTGGACGCCTGGATATAGTGGACGCCTGAATATAGTGGACGCCTGGATATATTGGACGCCTGAATTTAGCGGACACCTGAATATAGTGGATGCCTAGATATAGTGGACGCCTGAATATAGTGGACGCCTGAATATAGTCGACGCCTGAATACAGTGGACGCCTAAATATAGTGGACGCCTGAATATAGTGGATGCCTGGATATAGTGGATGCCTATACATACTTGTAGTACATGAAATAACGTTAATACACACACATGAACATGGACACACAAATACACACAAATACACATCAATGCACACACAAAAAATAAACATACACACTAAATTTAATGAATCTCTAAATGATAAATGCTTTTTTTTTATCAATATCATCATCTAATAAAGCTATAGAGGTTAATATTTCCCAATAACATACCGTTCAAACTTTAAATATTGAATTCCAGAGCCTATGAAATTCTACTTACTCTGTTGCAGTTATTAAAAGTTATAAAGAGAGATAACCTTAAAGTTTGGTACTGGCTGTGATTTTTTTTTTTTTTTTCATCAATCTATTTATCTGTTTATCTATTCATGTATGTATATATGGGTGTTTGTATCTATGTATGCATGTAATGTATGTGTATGTATGTATGTGTGTGTGTATGTATGTATGTATATGTTTGAATGTATGTATGTTTGTATGTATGTATGTATGTACATGTTTGTATGTATGTATATATGAATTTATATGTAAGCATGTATATGTTTATATGCATGAATGTATGCATGTAAATGATAATGATGTTAATAAAGATAATGATATTAATAATGATAATAACAATGATAATGATAATAATAATGATAATGATAATGATAAAGTATCAATAATAAGGATGATTTTGATAATAATAACAATGATAATAACAACAATAATGATAATGAAAATAAAGATAATGATAATGATGACAATAATAATTATAATGAAAATAATGATAATGATGATAATGATGATAATGATAATGATAACAATAATGATAAGGATAATGATAATAAAAAGATAAAAATAAAAATAATAATAATGATAATAATAATAGTAATGATAATAATAATTATTATTATTATTATTATTATTATTATCATTATTATAACAACAACAACAACAACAACAGCAATAATAATAATAATAATGATAATAATAATAATAATGATAATAATAATAATAATGATAATAATGAATGCTAATAATTATAATGATCATGATAATGATAATTACTGATAACAATAATGATAATAATGATAATGATAATAATGCGAATTATAATGATAATAATGTTGATAAAAGTAATGGTAAAATAATGATAATAATGATAATTGTATTGAAAATAGTAATAAGAATTAATGGTAATGATAATTTTGATATTAATGATAATGATACTATTAACAATTATGATGATAGTAATAATAATAATAGTAATAATATTGATAACGAATAACAAATTAGCAGCAAAGGAAATAAAACAAAAAAACGAAATACCCAAACAAAAGAAAACGGAGAAGACGCGGACTTTGGAGGACAAACTTCGATAAAGACCGCGATTCTAAACATCACCTCCCACGGATTCTTAAACGACTCTTCCACAAAGGAAGTTCATGTTTCCCTAATGCTACAGCGGCCTTACAACTGCTCCAAGGACCCTAAAGACAACCTTCTGGCAAGGATTATTCAAATATTCTCAAAACCAGAAGATAAAAAAGTCAAGATAGGCAAAGAAAGTCGGGAGCCCAACGCACTTGCATATCTCGCTCCTGACTCGCTTTAATGCAGTGGGTCATAGAGCGAGAAAAAAGGAAGGATCTGCTTGATAGTGGGTAAGGATATCAGGCAGAGGGAGAAAGACGACAGTTAAGAGGGCTTTGAAGAAAAGGGGAGAGGGAGAAAGAAGGAGGGGAGGGAGAAAGAAGGAGGGGAGGGAGAAAGAAGGAGGGGAGGGAGAAAGAAGGAGGAGAGGAGATGAAAGAGGAAAGGTGGGAACGGGGGGGGGGGGGGAAGAAAGAGGGAAAAAGAAAGAGAGAGGGAAAAGGAGAAGGAGAAGACATGGAGGAGAAGAGAGAGTCGGAAGAAGAGAGAGAGAGAGAGAATAAAAAAAAAAATAGAAATAAGAGCGAGAGAGGGATCCAAAGAAGAAAAACATAAAAATAGATAAACCATACAAAAAGATTTAGAAAAAAAAATGAAGAAGGGAAGAAGATAAAAGGAAAGAACAAGAAAGAAAGAAAGAAAAAAAGAAAAACAAGATTCAAAATACGATAGGTGAAATAGATGCAAACGAAACCAAAAGAAACACAGAAAAGAAATGTAAAGAAAAGAAAAAAGACAATTCGAACCAAAAACAGAGAAATAAATAAACCAAACGAAGAGGGAAACAGATAAAGAAAAAATAAGTAAAAGAAGAAGAAAAGAGAAGCGAAACACAAGAAAAGACGAGGAGAAGGGGTGACGGGGGGGGGGGGAGGCTGGCTGGCTCTCTTCCAGAACATTCCCATGGAAACGAGAAAGCGACAGAACATCCCAGAGCAAAGGTTTGATTCTAGTCAAACATCAGACTAATGCTTTCGAAAACATAGAAGCATTAGGTCATTTTGTCTCTTTATCATGATTCCGAATATCTTTTCAGTGTGTTTCTATATCAGGTATTGTAATATATATGTATCTGTGAAGGTTATATCTATAGCTGTATCAATATTCGTTTGTATAAGTACATTTCTACATTAAAGCCAATCCATGTACGTGTCTAAATCTATTTCTACATCTAAATCCTTATTCATATCTTAACCCGCTGCCATATCTGTATATCTTGCTTATCCATCTTCCTTAACGGCTATATCAATTATATCTTTTCCTGCTCGTCCATCTATCTCTCCGTCCATCAACGTCTCTCGATTGACATGCTATAAAATGTGACACCATTATGACAAGGTGTGCAATATACTAATGGAAATGGATCTGTCTACTGCCTTGCCCTTGAATGAGGCCCTTCTTGCTTTTGTTCTTCATTCCTGTTTCCTCTTTTTTTTTTTTTTTTTTTTCTTCTTCTTTTTTCTCAGTTTTTTTTCTCTCTTTCTCTCTATTCAGTTCTCTCTTTCTCTTTCTCTCTTTCTTTCCCCATCCTCTTTCTTTCTCTCTCTATCTCTCTCTCTCTCTCTCTCTCTCTCTCTCTCTCTCTCTCTCTCTCTCTCTCTCTCTCTCTCTCTCTCTTTCTCTCACACACACACACACACACACACACACACTCTCTCTCTCTCTCTCTCTCTCTCTCTCTCTCTCTCTCTCTCTCTCTCTCTCTCTCTCTCTCTCTCTCTCTCTCTCTCTCTCTCTCTCTCTCTCTCTCTCTCTCTCTCTCTCGCTCTCGCTCTTCCTCTCGTTCTTGCTCGCTCTTCCTTCTTCCCGCCCTCCTCCCTTTCTTCCCCTCTTCTTCCGTCACCCCTTCTCTTTCTTCTTCCCTCTTTCTTCTTTATTTCCCTCTCCTTGCCTCACATTTTTCCCTTCCTTTCTTTCTTCCTCTTTCTCTCTTCAATTTTTTTTACTTGATAGAAGAAAAGGCCAGAACACAATCGTTCCTATCCTAACCTTGAGTGAATTTCTTTTCGTTTCGTCTTGTCTTTTTCTGTAACGAGCTGGAAGAAACACAATCTTTTTCCCTTATTGTTGTTGTTGTTTTTTTCTATCTTTTTTGGGCTGAATGTACCAGAGATTTAAACATCGGATGTTGATATTTTCTTCTTTTTTTTCTTTTTTTACTTTCATTATTATTATCATCAGCATTACTGTCTCTAATTCCTTTACGACCACCACCACTACTACTGCCATTATTACTACTACTGCTACTACTATTACTACTACTACTATGAACACATCTACTTTAGCAAGCATTTCTTATAGCATCAAACACGTATACACACATACACAAGCACACACACACACACACTTTTTCTTCTTCTTCATCTTGAACCTCTTTCTTCTCTTCTTGTACTTCTTCTTTCTCCTCCTCTTCCTCTTTTTCCCCCTTCCTCCACCCCCTCCTTCTCGTCCATCTCCTATTATTCTAGTTCTTCATCCCTTTCCTCCTCTCTCGCCTTTTCCTATTCCATCTCCTCCTCCTATTCTTCCTCTTCCTCCTCCTCCTATTCCTCCTTCTCCTATTCCTCTTAATCCTCCTCTAATTCTTCTTCCCTTCTTCGACTTCCTCCTGAACAACTACCCCCATCTTTCCTTCCTCTTTCTTTCTCTCATTTGCTCCCTCCTTAAGCATCCTTTCTTCTCCTCCCCTCTTCCATCTCCTTCATTATCTTTCTCCCATTCACATCCCCTTTTCTTTGATGTAAGAACAAACAGGCAGGAGAGAGAAGTGAGATTAGGAAGGGAGAAGAATGGGAGGGGGGGAGGAGGAGGAAGAGAGAGAAATGAGAGGGAAGGGAGGGGAGGGGCTGGGGAAAGATGGAGGAGGAGGGAGGGGAGAGAGGAAGGAGGGGGGAGAGAAAGGGAAAGGGGGGAATAGATAGGAGACAGAGAGAAAAGAGAGGAAGGAGGGGAAAGGGAGAAGAGAAGAGGAAGGGGAAAGAGGAGACAGGAAGGACTGAAAGAAAGCAGGGGGAGACGGGGGGAGGGGAGGGAGGAAGAGGAGGAGAAAGAGAGACTAACCCTTTTTTCCCATGTCTTTCGCTCATTAAAAGTAAGTTCTTTCGGAACTGCATACAAATGTCTTTAAATTAAGGAACGAAAAAAAGAGAAAAGAAACGTTTGCTTGCAAGAAAAGA
>BOPN01010095.1:17500-20000 GCA_017312705.2 Penaeus japonicus
AAGAAAGAAACAAACGAAACAAACAAACAAATGAAACAAACAAACAAACAAAAATCAAAACAAAATCTGCAACTCTACGATAAAAAAAAAATGTTATAAAAAAATGAAATTAAAAAATTATTAAGAAAAAAAATTGAAAATTGAATGAATAAAGAAAGGAAAAAAAATTACAAAAATCAAAACAAGCGAGCATCACGAAGCGCATATCGTAAAGTCTTGCCATCTTTAAGTGCGAGCGGATGCCAGAGGTCACGCACGAAACTGATTGCGTCATAGCTTAAAGTTTCCTTTCATTAGAGAAAATTTCATAAAATGCATTGCATAAAGAATGGATACGAGGGAGGGAATGGTGGCAAATGGGAGGGGGGGAGAGGGAAGGAAGGGAGGAAGGGGAGTGAGGGAGGGAGGGAGGAGAGGAAGGAGGGAAGGAAGGAAGGAGGGGGAGTGAGGGAGGGAGGGAAGGAAGGAGGGGGAGTGAGGGAGTGAGGGAGGGAGGGAGGGAGGAAAGGAAGGAGGGGGAGTGAGGGAGTGAGGGAGAGAAGGAGGGAAGGAAGGAAGGAAGGAGAGCGAGGGAGTGAGGGAGAGAAGGAGGAAAGGAAGGAGGGAAGAAAGGAAGGAAGGAAGGGGAGTGAGGGAGGGAGGGAAGGAAGGAGGGGGAGAGGGGTGAGGGAGGGAGGGAAGAAAGGAGGGGGAGTGAGGGAGGGAGGAAGGGAGAAGAGGAAGGAGGGGGAGTGAGGGAGTGAGGGAGAGAAGGAGGAAAGAAAGGAAGGAGAGTGAGAGGGAAGAAGGGAAGGAAGGGAAGGAAAGGTGGGAAGGAGGGAGAGGGAAGATGGAAAGGAAAGGGGGGAGAGAGGGAGGAAAAAAGAGGGTGGGAGGAAGGAAGGAGAATGTTGAGATAGGGAGAGAAGGAAAGAGGGAAAGAGAGGGGGAGAGCTAGTGAGAGAGGGAAGAGGGTGGGGGGTGGGGGGATCAAGGGAAGGAGAGAGAGAGATGAACGGCCAGACAGACAGAAACAAAGAGACAGACATACAAACAGACACATAAAGAAAGACACATACAGACAGATAAACAAACAAACAAACAGAGGAACAAAGAAAAAGTTAGGGATAGGGGGAGAGGATGGGGGGAAGATGAATAAAAGGGGATAAGAATGATTTAGTCGCAATTAGAGAGTAATTAAAGACGCGAGAGATTGCTGGAGGTAATTAAACGAGATTAAGACACGCTTCGTGTTTAAAAGGTTAATGATATGATGGAAAGCCCTGCGCTCCTCTTCTCTCTCTCGCCCTTTTTTCTCTCTTTGTCTGTCTGTGTCTTCTTCCCCCTCTTCTCTTTTTCGACTGTTTTCTCTCTCTCTCTCTCTCTCTCTCTCTCTCTCTCTCTCTCTCTCTCTCTCTCTCTCTCTCTCTCTCTCTCTCTCTCTCTCTCTCTCTCTCTCTCTCTCTCTCTCTCTCTCTCTCTCTCTCTCGTTCTCTCTCTCTCTCTCTCTCTCTCTCTCTCTCTCTCTCTCTCTCTCTCTCTCTCTCTCTCTCTCTCTCTCTCTCTCTCTCTCTCTCTCTCTCTCTCTCTCTCTCTCTCTCTCTCTCTCTCTCTCTCTCTCTCTCTCTCTCTCTCTCTCTCTCTCTCTCTCTCTCTCTCTCTCTCTGCCTCTCTCTCTCTCTCTCTCTCTCTCTCTCTCTCTCTCTCTCTCTCTCTCTCTCTCTCTCTCTCTCTCTCTCTCTCTCTCTCTCTCTCTCTCTCTCTCTCTCTCTCTCTCTCTCTCTCTCTCTCTCTCTCTCTCTTTCATTCTCATTCTCTTTCTGTCTATATATCTATTCATCTATCTATTTCTTTATTTATCTCTCTATCTCTTTATCTCTCTTTTTTTCTTACTTCTTATCTCCATCTTTCCTTCATTCTCTCTCTGTCTATTTATGTATCTATCTATCTGTTTCTTTACTTATCTCTGTCTCTTTATCTCTCATTCTTATTCACTTCTACCTTTCATCTTTCCTTCATTCCCTTTCTCTCATTCTCTCTCGCTCTCTCTCTCTCTCTCTCTCTCTCTCTCTCTCTCTCTCTCTCTCTCTCTCTCTCTCTCTCTCTCTCTCTCTCTCTCTCTCTCTCTCTCTCTCTCTCTCTCTCTCTCTCTCTCTCTCTCTCTCTCTCTCTCTCATTCTCTCTCTCTCCCCACAAACGATGAATCACCTGTAAGAATAACAAACTGCCCCTTTTTCCAGACAGAAATCTAATCAAAAGCAATGATTCATGAGAGTCTTAAGAAACCAGTTGAGAAACCTGAAGAGGGAGAAAGAGGGAGGGAGGGAGGGAGGAAAAGAGGATGGGAAAGATGGAGCAAATTGGGAGAGTGGGAGGGAGGAGAGAGAGGGAAGGGGGAAGGAGGGAGAGAGAAAAGAAAAAGGGGAGAGGGTGGGAGAGAAGGAGGGAGAGAGAAAGGAAAAAGGGGAGAGGATGAGAGAGAAGGAGGGAGAGAGAAAAGAAAAAGGGGAGAGGGTGGGAG
>BOPN01010095.1:25000-26019 GCA_017312705.2 Penaeus japonicus
ACGAATATTGCCGCGTCTGACCACAATTTCGAAAAAGTAAAGCCCACACAAACCGTATTAATCATATAAATCCCAGAAAGAAGCATACCAATTTCATAATCTAACATATAGCATAATTTTCCAATGGTTCAGAGGCCGTGAAACGGATTAAAACGGATTAGAAATAAGATTAAGTGTTGCTGAATACGTTCCAAATATATACGTATGTATGTGTATATATGTGTGTGTGTGTGTGTGTGTGTGTGTGTGTGTGTGTGTGTGTGCGTGTGTGTGTGTGTGTGTGTGTGTGTGTGTGTGTGTGTGTGTGTGTGTGTGTGTGTGTGTGTGTGTGTGTGTGTGTGTGTGTGTGTGTGTGTGTGT
The DNA here is from genome assembly GCA_017312705.2 of Penaeus japonicus. Classification (NCBI taxonomy): domain Eukaryota; kingdom Metazoa; phylum Arthropoda; class Malacostraca; order Decapoda; family Penaeidae; genus Penaeus; species Penaeus japonicus. The sequence continues at coordinate 25,361 of BOPN01010095.1, forward strand.
GTGTGTATGGAAAGAATTATATGTAATGAGTAAAAAGTTTTAGAATATCACAACAAGAGATGTTTTGAGTAATTGGCGTAATTGGTAATTTTTTCTTTCTTTCTTTCTTTCTTTCTTTTCTTTGTCGTCTTCCCTCCCTTTCCATTCAATTATATAGTTTGTTTGTTTAGGTATTCTATTTTTTCACTCCTTCAATATTTATCATCTCTCTCTCTCTCTCTCTCTCTCTCTCTCTCTCTCTCTCTCTCTCTCTTCTCCTCCTTCCCTCATTTTTTTTTCATTCTTTTGAAATGGATTAAAAAAGTGATGATGATAGTGATGATAATGATGATTGAAGATACTAATGAAGATAATGATGACGATGGCGGTCTGTTGCTTTGATGAATGATGATTCCTTTTCATCAAGAGAAACTCAGTCTTTTGTGTCTAATCTTTTTAAATGATTTTTTTTCTCTCTCTCTCTCTCTTCGCAAATAATGCATTCTTTGTTTCCCCGAAAGAATTTCTCGCCGATTCTTCTTCCGTTCTTACAATGGAAGACTTTCTCAGGTTTATTTTTTTTTTTCATTTCGTTCGTTTTTCGTTTCTTTTCTTTATATCCTAGTTTGTTTGTTTTTTGTTCTGTTTCTTCTTCCGCTCCCTCGTATTCTTCTTTCTAT
>BOPN01010096.1:0-2500 GCA_017312705.2 Penaeus japonicus
ATATATATATATATGTATGACAAGATAAATATCATAGACATTTTTGAGATTTTGAGTTATGGCCTTGTTCAGATAATGTAATATGCGATATGGTCGACTTAATTGAAACCTTGGAAAATAAAGAGAAAAGGAAATACTGGGAGCTTACGTGGCCAGGAAAGTACTCCCATTGTTTCGTGTACGCTCATCCTATCCAAACATACACAGAAATCATATAACTTTACTTTGTCATTCTTTTTTGAACAGCTGTTGATAGATATATAAGAAATGATTACCTAAGTTCCAGGTAATCTCATCCTTACTTGTAAACAAGCAGGATGATATCGGTGAGTTTTGGAAGATGTGACGATAATAACCTGAATGCTTCCTGTGATGACGTGCGTATACTATAAAATATATTTTTATCAACTAAGCGTGACAGATGATAGCAACTCCAATATCATAAATGAGAAATGGGTTATGTTTCCCATTCGATTTTACAGATAGTGATGATAATCGCATTTTGTGTGTGCTGTGACTGCGCAGCCTCAAGGTCCCGGGCCTCCTCTGTCTAAACTCTACGGAATTCCAATGCTAGATTTCTTCTTCGAAGGCGGAATCATCAGCATATAGCATGGTCGAGTAGGTGGAGGCACTTTGGAGATGATAGAAGAGGATGCTATGGAACTGGAAGAGGAGAGCATTTGGGAATTGTGAAGTAGAATTACTAATGTTTGGTTTGAAGTTCAAGCAGGACATAAGAGTTACGAACTTAAAAGCAAGTGTAGCTTTCCCCTGACGCGATGTAGTTAAGAGACCCGGGGGGGGGGGGGGTATGGAGATAGAGGAAAAAGTGTCTCAGCAGATGAAACAACTGCCAGGGCGTTCGATGCAATAGCAAATGAAGCCAGGGGCGAACAGGAAAGTCGAACGAACGGCAAACTGCAAAGTGATTGGACTGGATTAGTTGGAAGTGGAACGAGTGTTCGGTATGTGGATCTCCACCGGAGTTTATGCAAGTGGAGGAGATAGAGGATCCGCAGATGGAATGGTTTGACGGGATTTTTCTTAAGTCTTCAAGGGGGGATCGGGGGGGGGGGGTTGCCGATCATGGTCGTAAGTTAATCTGGCATTTCCCTTCCTTTATCCGCTTCTATGTAAACTTTACTTATTTGCTATGGCATTGAATGATGTTTTTTATATGTGCTTACACAAACACGTTCAACATTTATATTCAGATATGTCTTCTTTCAGACTCCCCTTCACTTCGCCTCACTGCATTCGTATTCGTTGCTGATGAAACGCTTTCCTGTGGAATTTGATCTGCGGGGGCGCGCCAAGGGGGCATTGTCGCCACAGATTCTGGTGGTTACAGTGACAATCACCCATCAGAATCTGGCCTCGATCGGGTCTCAAGTGCTGACCTGTTAGATTTTTGTTCTAGATATTTCTCAGGTGAAGAACAAGCAATGATTGCGAACATCATGTGTCCAGCGCAATCAAGATGGCCGGAACGACTACCATGAAGAGCTCAACAGCCTACAAAAAGGAGTTGTTGTTGAGACATAGCCATCAAATGATTTCCAGGAATATCTGCTGGGCGACGAGAAATCTGTAGCAATCTGAAATCTGGGTAGCAATCTGTAGGCATTAACCAACACCATTTAGACAGCAGGCAGTGAATGATGACTATATACAGATTTTTGCAGAAAGTGTGTGAACAACAGCCACCAAATGCTCAACAAAATATGTTTCATTAATTACAAGCTACGTCTTAATCCGGACACAAACCGTCACTATCTAATCATATAACATCGGGTCACAATAAAAAAAATGCCAGTAATAGTTATCAATGTCAATTAACACACACTTCACACTTGATGCTCTGTAAGTCAGGCGGGTAACGGTTGTTGGCACGAATGGCCCCGTTGGCATTTCTGAAGTATTTCCGGCTCTCCATTATGGTTGGAAATGGAAACGGGATCAGTTTGGAAACCACACACACACACACACACACACACACACATATATATATATATACATATATATATATACATATACACACAAACACATACATATGTATATGCATATATATATATATATATATATATATATATATATATATATATATATATATATATATATATATATATATATATACACATGCATATATATACACATATTTCTGAATATATATATATACATAGACGTATATATATATACATATATGTATATGTCTGTGTGTGTGTGTAGGTATCTGTGTATATGTATATATATGTATATATATGTATATATATATATATATATATATATATATATATATATATATATATATATATACACACACACATACATATATACACATACATACATACATATATGAATATATATATATAAATATATATATATATATATATATATATATATATATATATATATATATATATGTTAACCTTTATGTCAAAACCTCTCCTACACCTGTATGTGAATATGAGTACATTCACTTCAAGGGGCCAAACCA
>BOPN01010096.1:10000-12026 GCA_017312705.2 Penaeus japonicus
TTGGAGCTTACTCTGGATCTGCAGGTCCTGTCATTCCCATTATTGTCGACGATCGCCAAGGGCCCGATGAGTTCGGAAACTACAACTTCAACTTTGTAACTGGAAACGGCATCATTCGTCAGGAACAAGGAGCCCCACAGGGAGAAACCGGAGCCGTTGCCCAACAGGGTTCTTGGTCGTGAGTATGACATAGGCATTTTGGGAAAATTATTTTTAAATTGTTTTTTCTTTTCTTTTCTTTGCATAGGATATAAACTGTTTCTACCTTACAGATCAAATTCTAATCGGGTATTATCCTATGTTTCCATTTTTCAGATTCACATTCCCCGATGGCACTCCTGCTGAATTCAGCTTCGTTGCAGATGAAAATGGTTTCCGTGTAGAGTCTGACCTGCTGCCCACACCTCCTCCCCTCCCACCCCACGCCATCGCCCAGATCGAGAAGGCTCGTCAGGAGGATGCTGCCGCTGCTGCTTCTGGTGGACGTGGCGGTCAGTCAGGCTCTGGACAGTTCTCCGGTTCTGGCCAATCAGGCTCTGGTGGTGGCCAGTTCAGCTCTGGTTCAGGACAGTTCTCAGGAACTGAACAAACAGATTCTGGTTCAGGACAGATCTTAGAAACTGGACAGAAAGGCACTAGTTCAGGACGGTTTTCAGAAGTTGGAAAAACAGGCTATGGTTCAGGACAGTTTTCAAGGACTGAGCAAATAGACTCTGGCTCAGGACAGTTCACAGGAGCTGGACAAACAAGCTCTGGTTCAGGACAGTTCTCAAGAGTTGGACAAGCAAGCTCTGGTTCAGTAAAGTTCTCAGGAGCTGAACAAACAGGCCCTGGTTCTTTACAGTATTCAGCAGCTAGACAGACTGGCTCAGGACAATTCGTAGGTGCTGGACAAACAGGCTCTGGTTCTGGACCGATCTCAGGATCTGGACAAACAGGCTCTGGTTCAGGACAGTCTGCAGGATCTAGACAAACAGGCTCTACTTCAGGAACTGGGCAAACAGGCTTTGGTTCAGGACAGTTCTCAGGAACTGAACAAACAGGCCCTGGTTCTGCAAAGTTCTCAGTAGCTAGACAGACTGGCTCAGGACAATTCGCAGGTGCTGGACAAACAGGCTCTGGTTCTGGACCGATCTCAGGATCAGGACAAACAGGCTCTGGTTCAGGACAGTTTGCAGGTTATAGTTCAGGAGCTGGGCAAACAGGCTCTGGTTCAGGACAGTTCTCAGGAACTGGACAAACGGGCTCTGGTTCAGGACAGTTCTCAGGAACTGGACAAACAGGCTCTGGTTCAGGACAGTTCTCAGGAACTGGACAAACAGGCTCTGGTTCAGGACAGTTTTCAGGAACTGGACAAACGGGCTCTGGTTCAGGACAGTTCTCAGGAACTGGACAAACGGGCTCTGGTTCAGGACAGTTCTCAGGAACTGGACAAACGGGCTCTGGTTCAGGACAGTTCTCAGGAACTGGACAAACGGGCTCTGGTTCAGGACAGTTCTCAGGAACTGGACAAACGGGCTCTGGTTCTGGACCGATCTCAGGATCTGGACAAACAGGCTCTGGTTCAGGACAGTTTGCAGGCTATAGTTCAGGAGCTGGGCAAACAGGCTTTGGTTCAAGACAGTTCTCAGGAGCTGGACAACCAAGTTCTATTTCTACACAGTTCTTGGGAGTTGGTCAACCAGGCTTTAGTAATGATCCTTCGCCTGGTAATGACCAGTCAGGCCAAGTCTCTGGTGCCGAACATTCACGCTTTGTTTCAGGACAGCTCTCAGGTGCAGGACAGGCTGGCGGAAACTCAGTTCAGTTGTCAAATACTGCTCAGCACTCCACCAGTAATGATTATGGTTATCCATGAAAGTATATAATAATAAAAATATAATTTAGTTTAAAAGTATTTTCAGTTTCCCTTTTACATTCTTCTTTATAAACTATTAGTATTACTATTTGCGTATACATATATACATACATACATATATATATATATATATATATATATATATATATGTATATATATATGTATATA
>BOPN01010099.1:0-2500 GCA_017312705.2 Penaeus japonicus
ATATGTATATATATATATATATATATATGTATGTATGTATGTATAATATGCGTGTGTGTGCTGAATTCCTCATAGGCAGGCAGTCGTCCTAGCCTAAATATGTGTTAAAAGACAGACTTATATTTCGAAGACCAGATCTGATCAAGGATGCGTGACCGTGTAGGCGATTGCAACGCTCTACTCTTACCCTAAGTCGGATCATCGGCAGACCAAGCCCAACCTTCGGTTTGTGCAATCCGGGTTTCTCGTCTACACCATCGGTTTTTTCAGTGAACTCATACCCTCCCAGCTTTCTTAGTAAGATATATTGAACCACTCTGAGTTTCCTGGCCACCTTCCACACTATATGCATTGGTCCTCTCTACTAATACCATAACTGGTATTGGTATTGCCACTCGGACCACGGAAAAACGCTGCTGGTGTCTCCAAACCAGCGAAAGGACATACTTGGGCCTTCCTTTTCTTTTTCTCTATTCTCCTACATGTGTGTCAAGTTATGCAATTTTTATGTGTAAGTGCCCTGGTATTGGTTGTCTGAAAAGAAAGAAAAAAACTAACTGCAGAGTATTGCTATCTATTTATTTCTATTCTATTTGTTTATGCTAGGTTGCTTTCTCATTTGTGATCTAAAATTTCTCTCAATCATAAATTCGGTTATTGGGTTTGCCTAAACTTATATTTGATAGGGGAAAATATTTTTCAGTGATGTCATTTCTCTTCGGTTATCTAATTTCTCACACTTTACTTGTGTTATGCGTATTTCTAGATTGCTGCAATTGTGATACAACTACTAGGACTCGTTTCTCCAAAGTACAGGAAATGCATTGTATAGAACTCTTTAAATCCAGTTTCCAATTCAAATTAAGATTTTATCTTAATCATTAACTTTTTTCATCTTTATAGGTAAACTTTTAGGGTTTCGAATGAGCTAAACGGTGTATTTCGATGCCACCTTTTTGTCTTCGCCTTTCGTATTTCCTATATTCCTTGCCTGCGTTCGTCCTATTCTGGGAAATTCACCTCAGTCCACTTGAATGCATTTCGCATCTGCTAAGTTAGCGAACAAGAGCGTAGAATAAATAAAAAATAAAGAAAGGACTTCTCTCAAGCAAGTCTGCTTTCCCACCATGCGATCAAACTATGACGGTATTTATTCATTCTTTTCTCCTTTCTCACTATTCAAATCTCATTTCTAAGTAACACGATGCAACGTTCATATTACTTTAGTTGCAACGAATTTAATACATTGGCGATTTTCTCTTTATTTTGAATTAACTCATTCTCGAATATATGAGAAAACACTATATCGTATAGTTCGCCCTAAACAAACCATCATTTATGTGCAAAACAGACCAATTTTATGTAATACAGTTAAACAAACACTTATAATTATTCTAAATAATTTAGCATGTTACGAAAATCATTCAACAAGCGAGACGACTCCCACACGTGAAGCGTACGTGCATGGCGCAGGTGTTGGACGCGTCGAAGGAAAGCAACACGAGAAACAGCCACGCGCGTTCCTCGCCTCTCAGTCTAGCTTTGCACTTGTATGCCTCTCATTTCTCCATGCAAATGCAGGTTGAGAAAGATGTTTCTCGGACGTAAATAGAATGAAAACTAAAGACAGAAATAAACTTAAAACAGAATCAGTGAGAGACATTCTTTTTGCAAAGCAATCAGGTACAGGTAAAGGAAACTTTATATCCAGAAGCATGACTTCTCACTTACTGTATCCAACTGTTTGAAGAAAGTGACCCAAACTAAACGAAAATCCACGGGGATTCAGCCACCGACCAATAACATATGCAATGCTTTCTATAATCTATACCACATGTTTAACAAAAAATTCTATGTAGTGTTCCAGTGATATATATATATATATATTTTTTTTTTTTTTTTTTTTTGTGATATTCTACAGAGCTGACAGGCATTAGGCTGGTGAATGTTGTTGTACGATAACCAAGCTCAAAATACATTATTTTCACGTGGGTGTATTCAATAATTTCGGCCTAAAAATCTGGGAACGCTGGTGTCAATACAAAGGCAGAAAACTCATATATACAAATAAAAGTCATTGTTTGTAGGCCGCCTTGCTCCTGGCCCGGAGGCGACAGACATGGAGGGAGATGCCTGTTCTACCGTGGTAGCTGGCCGACTGAGGTGAGGGCAGGGACGATCGGTCAGGTGGGGATGCAGCCTGACCCCGTGCATCTTTATCGTCTCAGAGGATAAGAATGGCATTGGGACCACGTGGTAACAACGTGGATTGTAGTCGTGGTGGTTCACCATCTTGGACGTGTCTGACAGGAGGTGTCTTGAAGAGTTAGGCCGTCTTCTGTAAGCGTCTCAAGCAATGATTCAATATCAATTTGAAGCGAAATCTATCGTGCCCGTATCTTAAAGGACAAAATCCGCTGCCAGACAACAAGATTGGCTGCTTAAAAGAGCTGATATCTGTATGTAAAAGTTGGCAGACTCCCATTATAGGAAGCATTCA
>BOPN01010099.1:15000-17500 GCA_017312705.2 Penaeus japonicus
GTAAACATCTACTTTCAATCTAAAATATGCTACAAAATTAGCATTGCTTCTTTTCTCTCCCCCTCCCCTTTCTCTCTCATTGATGATGGTGCAAATCTACAGTACTTGCTGTAAATATTAAGGTAAAAACAAAATATACAAGGACACGGCGATGAATCAGAAGAAAGAAGTAGGTTGTTTACAATAAATGTTGTCTAGGTTTAACTTGGTCATCCAAATTTTCTTTCGGGATTTGCTGGATATCTGTGCAGCTGAAACCTTTTCTCTGACCTATGTTTACATCTATATGCATAACAGCTCAGCACCACGGACACTTTACCTCTTGCGTGAAAAAATGGCGTTCAAACGACTCCGTTTTCTATGACCTCTGGACCCCCTTTGTTTTTACTCTCATAGTATAGGGACTCTTTTGTCCTTGAAAGGCGAGATCAAATGAGGAGGCAAAATCATCCTTCGACATCCGAATCTTCGAATCTTTAGCTCCATGTCTTCAGTGTTTCAAAATGCTAGAGCACACCCAGAAAGAATCCTAAACACATATTTTTACAACCCATGGGAAATGAGCACTCAGCCCAAGTTTTGTTTTTCTACGCAAGATTAGCAAGTCATGTCAGAGAAAAACAACAACCAAAGTATACAGTTGCTGTCGTGCCCGCTTCTTCGACCACCTCTCGTGTGGATTTACAGGAATTTGATTAAGACAGGGGTTATGTGTCCGTATGGATATGCTTATGTGTGTGTGTGTGTTTGTGTGTGTACACACACACACACACACACACACACACATACACACACACACACACACACACACACACACACACACACACATATATATATATATATATATATATATATGTATATACATATATATATATATATATATACATATATATATATATATATATATATATATATATATATATATATATATATATATATATATATATATATATATATATATATATATATATATATATATATATATATATATATATGTATCTAGACATGCACACACACATCTACATATACATACATATATATATATATATATATATATATATATATATATATATATATATATATATATATATATATACATATATGTATATATATATATATATATATATATATATATATATATATATATATATATATATATATATATATACATATACATATATACATATATACGTGTATATGTATATATGTATATATATATATACATATATATACATATACACACACACATATATATATATATCTATATCTATATATATATAGACATAGATATAGATATATGTGTGTGTGTGTGTACATATACATATACAGTTTATATATATATATATATATATATATATATATATATATATATATATATATATGTATATATATATATATATATATATATATATATATATATATATATATATATACATATACCCATACCTATATCTATGTATATATATATATATATATATATATATATATATATATAAATATATATATATATATATATATATATATATATATATATATATATATATACATATACCTATACCTATATCTATACATTTATAATATACACACACACACACACACACACACACATATATGTATATATATATATATATATATATATATATATATATATATATATATATATATATATACATATATATATATATATATATATATATATATGTATATATATATATATATATATATATATATATATATATATATATATATATATATATATATATTAGCCTGAGAGTGCATTGGGTTTAGAACTGCACTCTCGGGCTACGACCCGGGTCAGGGAGGTATGTTATACAGATATATCGGTGCGGAAGTGCATTAATCCATCATATGTGTGTATATATATATATATGGGAGGTGTGTGTGTGTGTGTGTGTGTGTGTGTGTGTGTGTGTGTGTGTGTGTGTGTGTGTGTGTGTGTGTGTGTGTGTGTGTGTGTGTGTGTGTGTGTGTGTGTGTGTGTAACGTATCTTAAATTGTATCATTATTATTATTTTTTTTTTCTATTGCGTTCGCATTTTCCTTTATCTTCTTTTATGATACTAGTTTAGAGTGAGATCTCCGTGGCCCAATGAGAACTGCCCGAGGTGAACTATTTGAAGGCCACTACCTAAGACTACCTGTCTGTGAGGAATGGAACCACCACGAATTAGCGGTTCTTGTGAGTCGCATGAGATCGAGACTCAGTGAGTGAAAGTGGTGCGGGGTATAATAGAGAAGTGCCTATTCAAATGATATATGGCGGAGCAATCATATAGATATGGAGAGGATTGGAGGCCACCTATTGTTCTGGAGAATTTTAGTAGAAGTAGTAGTAGTAGTAATAGCAGTAGTAGTAGTAGTAATAGTAGTAGTAATAATAATTAATAGTAGTAATAATATTAGCATTAGTAGCAATAATAATAGTAATAAGAATATACGAAAGTAGTAGATATACTGTAGTTATAGCAGAGATAATAGT
>BOPN01010100.1:0-2500 GCA_017312705.2 Penaeus japonicus
TGTGTGTGTTTGTGTGTGTGCATATATATATATATATATATATATATATATATATATATATGTGTGTGTGTGTGTGTGTATGTGTGTGTGTGTATGTGTGTGTGTGTGTGTGTGTGTGTGTGTGTACATACATATATGTGTGTGTGTATGAACACTCACCGTCGCAACCTGGTCCACACCTGCCCTTCCTCTCCTTTAATTAAAGATAGGCACCTATGCCATTCCTCGGTCCTCCTGTGAAAAGCAGCATTTCGGTGAGACCAGCGATTGTCCCATGAAGCGTGTCTCCCAACACAAGTACGCTGCACCCAGGGACACACTAACAAGGGGACAATCTCATCAATGGGACACGGGGAGGCGCCGATCCAGGGGGTCCTGCCGACAATCTTCTCGCTTCCCACATTCTTAGGTGGCCTTATGCCGGCCGTCCTTCTCCACCTGACCTGACCTGACCTGCCTCTGTTCCGCTCGCCTGCCCGCTTCTGCTTTCGTTTCCGATCACCTGTCCTTCTTGTGTCCCCCTTAATCTCTTATTAGACCTTCACCCTTCCTCCTCTGACCTGAAGAGGAAGAATTGAGATTGGAGAGGAAAAGGACTGAATATCTAAGCAATAGAAGATTTGTGACGACTTTGCCTCTTTAGCGAATCAGCAAATAAACAACTAATAAATGCTTTAACAAGTCTGAAAGGTTGAAATGAAGAATATCATTGATATATACGATAGCCTAGCAGATGCTGTCTCCTCCAAAGATTTCTTTATTCAGCAAAAGTAGATTCACAAAAATAAAATTCAGCGACAGTGGACCACTCTGGTGTTCATCTTTTAGTTTCCTTCCAGGTCGCAACTGTTCATACGGCAATCTATTTCCAAAACACTGTAAAGATGACAAAATTAAAAATAGGGGCATGACTTTAGCTATAATATCAGTATTCACACCACAGCAACAAAATAGTGTAGCGCAAAGTGGTTTCACCAAGATGGCGCCATTCAAAGTAAGTGGGTTTCATATTTAGATACATTTGATGGAATAGGTTGCTTGATCCAGTCTTTTATTTTAATGATTAATGGTGTGTACGAACATTTTTTTATGTAAACCATTCATCCAGTTCAATTAATACCTGAAAATACGACTTTACAATACCTTCTCAAACTGCAACCATAATCATACATTTAAATTCCTAAAAAAAATATTTAATCATCATATATCACAAATATTCCCATCAAAACAAACCACCAGTCATAGAAATCGACACAATACATATTTTCCAAACCCAAAAATTACAGAAAACGGAACATGTTTGTTTATTTTGATCCAGAACTTCGTCGTGAAAAGACATCGCGATGAATTAGAGTTTTTTTTTTATCAATTATTTTATTTAAAAGGAGTCTGACAATGCTTCGGTGAGTTAGAGTTGGTTTGTAAGGTAGTATTGTATATATAGAATATACCTTTTAAGTATGATAATGAAGGAGTGATGAGTTATTTTATAATTTATATGGATAGATAGGAAAGATAATTTATCTACGAATATTCTGTACACACGAAGGGGTGGGGGGGGGGACTATAATTATATTTTTTCTTATGCCAGCTTACCAGTTTGAGTTTATTTTCAGAATATCGCCTGATTACCAAGTATCACGAGAGTGGTATCATTAATTCCTCTTACCATTTACTTCTCATATGTAGTGGGTATAGTTTACGATACCCCCTATGCCCCTAATTTGGTTCCCGATTTTAGGGAAAGGCATGAAGGAAATCAGGGAAATTGTGGGTTATTTTGGGATTAGAATAGAATGATATATGCCACGAGGTCCACTATATATATCTTGATTTTAAAATTAAAGTGGAAATGATATTCTGCTGTGATTTGTTCACCTGCATGGCATAGCACGGACACAGTGATCATAGTTGTCTTTGTGTCACTGCCATGACATGAAGAAATTGTTGATTTTTTTGTGTAAAGTTTGTATGCACTCTACGAGGCATTTATAGTCTAGAAAATCCTTATTCAACAACCTGCCTAACTGTACCTAGGGTGAGGTTCACCCATCGCCCATTCCTGGAACATTCCTTTTTCAGAGCAAAGGAGAGGAATTGTGGATTATGTCCAATATATTTGAGGGTGAAAGGATTCCTCTGGTACCAAAATTTATTAAAGCAGTACTATTCTGAATGTTAACCTCTGTTTACTGTAAGTTAAAAATACTCCATATGTGGTTTCCTTACAATCTACCCACCAACATGGCTTACTGTGTGCACAGCAATTACACTTGCCTGTATAGCCTTTGGCACTATGTTGAAAAGGTCAAGACAAAGCTTGGTCTAGTTCCTTATTTGGCAATAAACCTCTTGAATAAACTGACAGTGTGTATCCCGTGTTGCCATTCAGGATCCCTTTCCAGAACCAATGCCTCAAACTCACGTCTTCACTGGCTCGAAACTGGCTCAAAAAGCCAAGCTCTTTGATTCACAAACAATAAGGAACACAAACCAATTA
>BOPN01010100.1:7500-25973 GCA_017312705.2 Penaeus japonicus
CAGTATTCTTTATTCAGCTTAATATTTCAGTATTATGTCCCTTTTTGTGAGTTTTTCATCCCCGTGCATGCATTTCTATTCGTTGAATTGCAATAATACAAAAGAAGACACAGTCATGTTTTAAAGATCTCGATTGCATGTGTTCATTCATGAGGCTATATTGAAACTTGTTTGCAATCCAGGATTCCGTTGCGATCCTCTCAATTCCTCTTCTTTTCTCTCATCCCCCTCTTTTCTTTCGTGATATGCATCCACTTCCATTTCTCTGTTCTTGCTCTTTTGCTCTTGTGTTGATGCGCAGGAGGCTTGGATGTTAGAGTGAGGATTAATTACCGTATTTCTGTTAGTGTAGTTGATAGTATGTGTATGTATAATTTGTCAGTGATCTGAACTCAAAGCTAGAATAGATAGATATTTTCAGTAAGAGATCTTAGTTGTTTATGAATTAAGTGATAAAGCATTTATGATACAAAACACTGTCAGCTAATGAACCAAGACAAATGCAGTTGATAGAAGAAACTCCAGTAACTCCACAATAAAGACATTTGTTAAATCAGTTCAATTTCCTTTTTTTCCTCTCCAGTTACTACAGACCTGACACTGATGACAACCTTGAAGAAAGTCTTGGACGAGAAGGATTCTTCCGCGACGCCGATTGTGCTGAGAATCATCGCCAACATCCTAGCTGTTACAGAGGATCACCAGCCACTCTACCAGACAGGTAAGAGTCCCAGCATTCGGAGTTAGGATGTGTTATTCGCCCTTGGCTTTCTTGGAAGGATTATTAACCCACACAGGACGGGTGGTACAGCATGTGTACCGCGCATTCAAAAGCCCAGTTGCCGGGCGGCACAGTATTGTGCCGGCCATTCAATTGATTTAGGCCTAATAATTCGAACGCCCCGGCATTTGGACATTCAAGGCTAGAATTCCCCCGTCGGGAATGGGTTAACTCATTGGTCATGGTATTAAATAAATGTTTATGCAGTAGGATGGCTGGTTTACATGTCTGGCACGGAGCCTTCTGCGTCTATGTCCAACTCTGCCTTTGCAGCAAATCATGCCATCCGCTGCCAATGGGTTAATGATAAATGTGTATGAGGAGGCATAAGAAAGCGTGGAAGCTTACATGCTTTGTTCATAATTCTTTGTGTGTTTCTGCAGATATGCTTGTGTTCATTTTTTTCTGTTGCACATTTAGTAAATCTTAATTGCAGGTTTGGTGGATGCTTTGACTTCTTCCAAGGAGCACAGTGCCTCTGATGTCTTCCTTCCAGCGTGGAGAGGCCTGCTCAACCTCAAGCCAGAAAAAAGCAAAATGACTGGCAAGAACATCATATATGAAGAGGGTGTCTACCCATACATCATGCCAGATGTAATGCGAGTGAGTATGGCTAAAAAAGAAGGTGAAAAGACCTGTGAATGTGGGACTTTTTTTTCCATATTCTTAAAATCCTGTGGAGTGCTGAGATTGACACAATGTCCTTCTTTTTTCTTTTTTATTATAAGCAAAGGTTTTATTACTCTTGTTCTTTTCTTAGAGTGAAAATGCAGAGATAGACATTATATTGGTTCATGGAATACAAGGAGGAGCGGAACTGACATGGCGGCAACATGATCAGGAGAGAAAGAAACCTCTTTTGACGCAAAAGCAGCGGCAAAGTTTACTCTTAGGGCAGTTTGCAGCAGGTACGTGATATACTTAATTTTGAAAACCAGCTTGAAAGTACTAAGAAAAAGAAGAAGTGATCATAATAACATTAATTAATGTTGGTAATGAAAGAAAACAAACAAGTTTCCCAGTTATATATGTAATGTAGTTTGTTGCATCCAAGGCTATGAGTGTATGAAAATCTCTCCCATTGGAAAATTATGCAGCACTAATGGTTCTTTTTATTATGTATGTCTTTCTGTTGGTACATAATTTCCATTTATTACAGACATAGACAACTTCTATACTTCGTGTTGGCCGCTAGACTGGTTGGTTCCTTCCATTGATGTGCCCGTGAGAGTTCTTGCAGTGGATTACGAAGCTAACTGGTGGCATTGGGGTAGCAGTTGTGCCGAAGAAGCGTTGGGGTAAATGACTCTTCAAACAGCTTTTAACCTGGAAATTATATTATACCAAAATAATGGCGGAAAATATAGATGTCCAGTAATCTTCTATCCCATCCAATAGCTCTTTAAACACAAGTTATTTCTTTTATTGACTTAGGTATATCAAGATGCATATTAAAGAAAGATGAGTGTTTTAGTGGAAACCTCCTTCTCATTACAGAACTGTAGCAAGTCACAGCAGGAAGATAGTAAATTCCTTAGAAGCTGCAGGTGTCGGAGAGCGACCAATCGTGTGGATGACCCACTCCATGGGTGGATTGATTGTTAAAGATATGCTGATGAATGACATGGTGAGTCAGAATGAAAGGGGAACTTTGGTTTATGTACATTGATATATTCTGTAGTAGAAGTGATGTACACGGTTGACACATGTTTTGTCACAGGATCTACAGTGCAACTCACCAACAAAACTGGAGAAGCAGTCTGAAAGCCTGGCAGGTCCATCAGTTTTTGGTGCTAGGAAGAATTTATCTAGTCAGACCTTAGGCGTCATTTTCTTTAGCGTACCGCATTACGGTTCGCCGCTTGCCTCTTCTGTCACCAGGGGCATATTGCGCCACATACTGAAACCCTCCTCTGAAGTCTTCGATATGAGGGAAGGTACGGCCAAAACAAAGGATGCTTTTGTGAGAATGACTTAAAACGTCAAACAAATTATTTACCGAGGGAAGTGTGAATTTTTCTCTAATGTTCCTCCTTTCACTAACAAACAGAATCGCCAATACTAGACGAGCTCCATCAGTCTTTCCTTCGCATGGTGGAGGCCCAGGGTATAGCTGTCCTTACGCTCAATGAGTCCAACCCAGTGCGCCATAGAGCTACAGGACTTGACCTCCTCTTCGTCCCTCCGAAATATGGAAGTATGAAATGGGCGGTCCTTTTTTTGATAATTATTAAATAGGTTCAAATACTTCTGTGTATTAGAACGCTGCCTGGTTCTTAAGTTTTTATTTCTATTAATTTGGTAAATCATGAACAGAAATCAGTAAATCATCTTAGTACTTTTACCTACATGATGATAATGATAGTAATAATAATAATTTGATGATAATGTGATTATAATCATTTGATGATAATGTAATAATAATAATTTGATGATAATTTGATAATAATAATTTAATGATAATGTTATGATAATCATTTGATGATAATGTAATAATAATAATTTGATGATAATTTAATAATAATGACAAAATCTTCTTACTTTTCAGCATCTGGAGTTGGGGAATTTTACGAAGCAGATGCTTGCCATGTTGACATTTGTAAACCCTTAAATAGGTAAGTAAAATCTTTTCCAAGGGAATATGAGATATTTAATAATATCTTGGGTAGAAAAAGGTTTAAATGAGACTGAATACCTTAACCCACTTACGACGGGGGCATTCCAGCTTTGAATGTCCCAATGCCGGGGCGTTCGAATTATTAGGCCTAAATCAATTAAATGGCTGGCACAATACTGTGCCGCCCGGCCACTGGGCTTTTGAATGCGCAGTACAGTACTGTACCACCCGTCCAGAGAGGGTTAACAATGTAAGAGATGCATCTAACGCACTTCAATTGTAATCTTCATCTGAAATTATGTGAGTATTTCCAATGAAGATTACCATCGAAATGTTTCAAATACATCTCTTGCGTTATAAACCCATTGGGGACAGGGCGCCTAATGACCTAACTGGTCGTCAGGGTGGGCGGTCTACGACACTAGCGTCACCAGCTAAAAATTAGAGGGACAGGGAGAGGGTTTTCTTCACCCTCCAGATAGCGCAGACTAGCCCAGACAATATTTTTCCATAAATCCGTCATAAAATACGGGTTTAGGCTGACTTTGGAACCCTGTAGCTCTAGAGCTAGCGCCATTACAGCCGTAATACTTTATGACTGTGTGCGCACTTCAACTGTGAGCAGATCCCAATGTTATGTACGTATTGACTCCCGTCTTTTAGGCTTAATTGGTGCCGACATGTATGTCATGACACAAGTACGCAATGGGTTAAGGTATTCAGTGTCATTCATACCTTTTTGTACATGTGTGGCAATGAACTTACCGTAGGTAATTATAAGCAAAGAAGAGAAGGTAATTAAACGCATACAGGGCTATATGTAAAAAAAGAAAAGTGATACAAAACCATAGTGTGAGTAGGGTAAAGCAAGAGGATATTTCATTGCATATTGTTGAGTGAGGAAGAGAGTGCGTGTGCGTGTGTGTGTGTTTGTGTGTGTGTGTGTGTGTGTGTATGTGTGTGTGTGCATGTGCATGTATGCATGCATTAGTTGGATTTACTAAAAGAATTGCTCAATATTTATCCATATATTCATTCACTTTCAGTTACATCTGGCAAAGGTATTTACACATAACAAAACTAAAGAAAATATCTGTAGGTCCATAAAATTACAATTGCTATAGTTCCAGTAAATTTTGTACTGTAGTCTTCCTTTGCCTTGTTCCATTCCAGGTTGTTTGACTTCCTTATTTTAAATAAAGTAATTGTACAAATTGTTAATACCTTTAGAACCCAGGTTGATATGTTGACGTCCTTAAAATGATCGTTGTAACCATCTTTTAAATATTAAATGCTGTTTCTACCCCTCATAATGATACATATTCATCTTTCGCCAAGTTCTACGTATTTGCAAGTTTTGTCTTGGTGAACTTGCATCATCCAGAGATTCTATTTATGTTTTCTAGAAGCATTTCAGTAATGGTTGTTGTGCTGTTTTTTTGTTTTTTGTTTTTCCCACAAATTATCCACTTTTTTCATTCTCCAACTCCTCCTTGTTCAAAAAATATATCTAACTATTCATGATACTGTTATGAATTAAATATATTGAATAATTATATTAAATATCTCTAGCTGTTCATCATACTGTACTTGCTATTTATGAAACTTAGACAAAGTAATGATGTTTGTTAACATTGTCATCTGATGTGTCTAAGCTTACACATGAACTTGAAAAGTTATCTAGCACAGTTTTGTGAAATGTTAATATATTATATGGGTATTTGTTATCCTCTACGGATCACAGATACTATTTCATGTTTCACACTATATCACTATAATGTCCCACAGTATTAAGGATACCAATCGAGAGTTGAGTTTTGGTATCAGTTTCTAAAGTAATTTGTCAATTAAAGGCTCAAGACTTTAGTGCGAAAGATGCCCTTAATATCAAACATAAAAGCCAAACATATACAACCACACACATAATCACACTTCCATTCTTGCACACGCAAACAATAATAACAATAATGATGATCATTAAAAATTTAAAAAAATTAAAAAAAAAACGGGGTTTGCTTTACCCGCTATCACTAGGTACCATAAGCTTATTCTTTCCCCTCTCTCTTCCTACCATAAATCCCTCCCAACCTTTGAAAAAAAAAATATGATTGATAACAATACTTACAGGAGGCAGTTTTTTTTCATTGCTATTTCAACCTCCCCTTTGCTTTGTATGGCTTAATCTTACCTTCGCATAATTATCTTCCACAGACACGCAGAATCATACCAGAAGGTGCTTGCATTTCTTCGAGACATAGTCAGTAGAGTATGAAGTTGGTGGTGTTATTTATGTTAAGAAAGTATGCACCACAATATATTGCCTTACAATGTAGCCTTCCATACATTTTGCTTAAGTAAGGATAATGATAAATATAGGTTTCCCATTTCTTTTATTGGAAAAAAGTGGTTTTTATACATTATATACAGGAATTTTCTTCTAATTATGGACATAAGTGTTTGTTCAAATCTTCAAAGGTTTTACATTTTATATCATGTTTTATAATCATAGTCACAGTTCAGAGGTTGTGTTTAATTTATAAGAATTATCAATATAAGGATAGCACTTTCAAAGATGGTTATTGTTTGATTTTTAATGGAATGTAGGTGTAGATAACCATTAAAGAGGTAGATTGCGTGTTGGCAGGTTGGAAAATGAAGTGATATCTTTTCGAAGTAGACGATGTTCTTAGCATTCGATGCTGATCTTGACAGCATTATTAGTAAAGGCATGAGAGATTAAATGAATATTAAGGAAAATTCAAAAGTTTATCACAAATATTTTTATTTGACAAAAAGTAAAGTTTTACTGCCATCCTTTTTTGCAGGTATATATTGATATATGTGTACATAATTTGTTAATATATTGCCTTGTATATGCAGATGTTTTGTTGATATATTGCCTTGTATATGCAAATGTTAAGTTTTGATCATAGATGTGTTCATTTATATTTTTTGAAAGGATTGTTACAATATCAGGACAAATATTTATTAATAATAAAATGGTTTTAAATTATGATATTTCAGTAACCTATTTATACTTTTCTATATAATCCTTTGAACACATAAGAGCTTCCTCAAGCTTTTCACCGATTTCATGATCCTTTATCTTAACACTTCGCATATTGCACACAAGTAGGGGATCCTGACCCTTAGGAGCAGAGGCCTTTCCTCCGAGGATACTTCTTGCGCATTCTAGCCAAGCAGCTGCCGAGGCTCCATTAGCGACCTTTTCCTGTTTTTTGAAAGAAATAAAATCTCTTCATTTGTACTATGATGTAATTCGTAGGTTACTAGCATACCTTAGAGCGTCCAGTCTCATGTATTCAAAATTTTCTCCTCTGTTTAACTAATAAAGAAATTAATTAATTCATAAGAATAAAAATAATAGTGAAAATAACAATAATCACACAGCACTTCCCTCTTGTAATTATTTGCTAACATATTTATTCATTCTGTGTTCCATGCTACAAAATGAAAAGAGAGAAGAATAAGACTTACCTCAGGCATAACTGCACGGCCAACGACAACACCCTCGGCCTTTGCCATAACGAGGACAGGTCGTTTGTTTGCAATTTTTGTGGCTTTGCTAAGAACTGCCTTGCTTGTGCCAAAATCTGTAGTAAACACGTGGATGATGGGGCCATCTGGCTGTGCTTCTGTTAGTTCATTCATCTCTTCTATCATCTGTCAGTATGAAAGATACTTTTTTAGGGTGTGAAAGATATACTTCAGACATGTTCCTATGACATGAAGAGCATCTCTGATACCAAGGGCAGGAGAATCATTAACCCTTTGGCTGCGGTATTTTTTAATAAGCTTATACAGCCTTGTGTCGGTATTATCATATATGGCGCACTCATCCAGTCTAGGCCTATTGCTTGCCTTGACAGCAAATGAAGCCATCCGCGACTAATGGGTTAACTATTTAATGTGTTCAGCTAATATTATATATCATGGGCTGTATCATGGGCATCTAGGGGCACATTACAGTAATATACAAATAAAATGCAAGTCACAAATTTGAAAAATACATAGGAAAAAGTCCACGCAATTCATATATGGAATCCACTGACATTCCCGTTCTTACAACAATAATTTTACACTTAAGATGTTTCGAGTAGAATTCCTCTCCATTCATCAAAAGTAAACAACACTATAACTAGCAAACAAAACTACGAACATCACGTCACACCAACCTGCTTGTTGACATCTCCGCGTAGTGAATTGCGAAGACTTCTCGTCATGTTGTCCAGGGAGGTGTTGATTTGCGTCCGCACAAGGTAGGGTAATGGAACCTCTTCCTTTTTAGTGTGCCACGAAATCAAATCTTTCTCAAGCTTCCTTATTCTGGAATTTTGTGATAGTCGTAATAAGTTGATTTATCCACATCATTAACAGAATGAATCTTAGATTTGTACACATTGAAATGCTTATTAGAATACATGGAGAAAAGAGAGCACATGGAAAATATGTTTGTAAACAATTAACCCTATGACGACGGTTGCGTCACACCCGTGTGACACAGCCAAACTCCCGATGCCGGGGCGTCATGCCAGTGTGACGATTTCAATGCAATATTGCAATCGCCCGGCATAGGGGTCTTCGCGTAGCGAGTGCCCCATCGGGAAAGGGTTAATTTAAATGACAGATAAAATTCACCATATTGGACTTGAGTTTATGACATGTGCATTTTTTTTCTACAATTGTATCAGTGCAGTAATATATATTTACCACTCAGTTCTAAACAGTAATTTGTAAATGTCATCCCTTTTTCTCTGAACCAACCATATTTTAAATCACAATTAATGTCTTTTTTAATGTAATTCAAAGTTAAATGAAAGCTTTTCAAAATTATCATCACTAATGACCTTCATGCCCAAACTATCATTTGAAAACACTGTACAATGACAAACAAACTGAATGAATGCACACTCTCAATACTTATCTAACACTCACTTTGATCCCAATAATTTATAAATCATAATCTAAGTAAAAAAGTAATTAATTATTGTGCTTGTATCACCTTTTATGATTACCAGCAGACAGTTCCACTTCCACTTGCTTTTCCCAGTCCTTGAGTTGGGTCAGTGTTTCTGTTGCACATCTTACAGCATTTCCAGCTGCTGCCCCACACACAGCGCGTATGTTACGTATGCCAACACCTGCACTTTTCTGCGTGAAGAAATAAACACATCTATGAAAAGTCCTTAATTGTTTTCTTTGCTTCAATATACAGTTACATTTTGTTTAACAAACTTTCAACCTTCATATATCATAAAATTCCATATACACTGTAGCATTATCTAAAAAACAGAACTACTTACAATACTAGTTATGACAAAGTTCCCAATATGGCCACTGTTGTGAAGGTGTGTACCACAACAAGGCTCGACTGATAACAGCTGCTTCTCTTCACTGCCTTCCTCTTGAAGATCGAGACGTGACGTGATGACGTGAACCGTGTCTGGGTAGACTTCACCGGGGACGAGAGTAATGTTAGGTTCCCGTAACAGATCTTTGATGTCCATGTTTCGTCTACTGATAGGTTTATTTGCAGCAATCCATTTCTGTAAGGCAATTGGGTGGAACAGCTCTTATGCAGTAAGTTTATCGTAGTGGTATTTCATGACAGCATACTTTACTTGTGTTTTCAGTCCTCAGTTTGATGAAGACCTGGTATTCCTGCACCTGTTTTTCATGAATATGTCTTAACGATTTGATTACGCAGATTAAAGTATATAAAAATTAAATCAGCTTTTGAATTTGACTAACCAATATCAGGTATATTTACCCTACTTCGCTTTGCTCTATTTGACAGGCTTAGCACTCAACTCTGAGCTTAATATTACCCATTGCAACCAACCTTGACAATATTCTCTGTCCTTTCTATGCTGCTCTCATTAAGTGGCTCGTATGTTCTGACACTGAGACTCAGGTGGTCAGGGGTCACGAGAGATGATCTCTGGCAGGATAATCCTGTAACGTAAACAAGTCAGTCATTGATCACTGTTTGGTTTATGCACTAGGATTTTACTGCATGTGACATAGTCTTATTAGATCAGTAATTAGAAATATACGAGAAAAAATATAAACAAAGGTCCTTTTTTTACCTTCTGAAAAGTAGGGGAATTAAACAATTTCTTCAACTGCTTTCAACAAAGTGATACAGTGAATTAAAATCTACTCACCAGTCACAAATTTGACAGCAGAATTCAAGAGATGCGTTGCAGTGTGGTGCTGCATGCAACCGATGCGATGTCTTGACTGGACACTTGACGTCACTATATCACCAACTGCCAGTTCACCATATTCTACTTCTCCCCAGTGAACAACATAACCACCCACATTGTCAGCACTTGTGATCTTGACTTTTGTGTTGTTCTTTACGATAGATCCTGTGTCTCCCACCTGTCCTCCAGCTTCATGGTAGAAATTTGTCCTATCTGTGATGATCCCTATTTTCTGCTGAGTGGAGGATGTATCGCTCAACTTCCCGTCCACCAAGAGGGAAAGGACTCTGCTCTTTAGAGGTTTAAAGGAATACAGTCCATCCATGCTCTCGTAGAAATATTTAGCACTGTCGTCAGTTACAGGAACGTTCAGTCTGACAAGATCATCCAAGATCACTTCCTTGTTGAATGTCGCAGAGCCCTCCATCCTCTGCTGGCTGACACTTTTTGTCAACTGGCGGACTTCACTCAACCCTCTTTCAAAACCCTCTTGATCCACAGTCAAGTCGTAAACCTCAGCCAGTTCTTCTATCTGGTCAATATGGAGGCCATAAGTATCGTACAACTTCAATGCTACGTGGCCTGGAAGTTTACAGTCATGTTCCTTCCACTCCTGTATACGTGGCAATATCTCCTTGACACCTTCAATCACACCAGGCGCGTGAAGGTCAGAAAGTATCCGAAGTTCTGGCTGTTCCTGGAGAAGGTCAGTCCAGTCTCTGAAATCAGGATTCATAGCTTTCTTGAGATATTCATAGAATAATTCTTCAATATTAAGTATCGTCTAATATGATCTTATGTTTGAGGTGAAATTGAACAGATACAGCATTATAAGGTACATCTAATTTTCAAGTGAGAAATTTAGGAACAGCTGTGTATATAAATTAAAAAGTGAAATTTTTTTACTGATCTTAAACTCTTTGAGAATATGGTTAGACAATTTTAGTCCAAATTTCCACATTATGCCACTAAAGAAAATCAGAAAAAGGAAAAACAAGTACTTCAGTCCCCAACCTATTAACTTTCTTCTGAAGTTCTGAGAACAATTCTTCCTCGTGTCTCAAGATCAACCGAATTCTTTCCAGTTGGTCAGACAGTTCTGGATACGCATCACTTAGCGTCTCTGCCACAACCCGGGTTAGACGGCAGAGACTTTCATCCTCACGCTTGAAACCAAACTGCTCCTCGCCGATCGTGATGGCACGTCTCATCACACGACGTAATTTGTGACTGAAACGGCAATGCACTTCTGTTATGTATGAATGTACGAATGAATGAATGTAATAACAATACTTGCATGATAAGTAAAATAAGCACCATAAACACTTTTAGGAAAAATCTTTCCTATCATTTAATAATTCTAAATACATGGATAAATATGATGTGTACTTAAACACTACTCAAGCATCTAACTCACATTCTCAAAGGATTTGCATCATCAATGTTTCTTTCTGTACAGTATGGTATAGTAAGTAGTAAAATGTAGAGTAAGTAATAAATGTATAGTAAATGATAAAACGCACTTGTGATGCAAGAACATCCGACACTAATTTTTGCAAATCTAAACACAAGAGATCAAGCCACTAAAAACTGAGATATGCACAATTGTCCAGTTCCTCACCTGTCTTCTGGAAACATGCCATCCGCAAGAGCCACGGTGAACATTCTCGTGTGGTCGGCCAATATTCTGTAAGCTGTGTCAATACACTGGCCCTCCTTTTCAAAATATCCCTTATATTCCCTTCTCCCACTCATCTGACAACAAGCAATGTCAAATTTATATCTATATGTTATCAGTATAGAAAAGAAACATCATCTCTTTTCAATACAGCATGTATGCTTGCAAAAAATGCAACAACATAATAAATGCAACTTTCAACTTTTTCATCAAAGTTATTTTCAATCCATCATGGCCGTAGAATAATAAGAGACAATATCAACATATTTCAGTCCACACGAAAAATAAAACAGAACCAGCAATTCACCTTTTCCACTGCCGTAAATATAGGCATGAAGAGATCTGTGTCGTAATTTGAAGACTTGCCATTCAACACGGCAGTTATGCGTTCCAGGCCCATCCCTGTGTCCACGTGCTGGGTGCTCAGTGTTTTTAGATTTCCATCCTTTAACCTAGGAAAGTAAAGCACATGGAATACACATGGAATAGCACATGGAATAATGCATAGAGTAGCTTACTTTAGGTGAAAAGGTAAGACTATTCTGTAATGCTACTGTAATAATTTAGGCTAGACTAATCTAACTGAATTTGAATAGCATAAACTTGTAGTATCATGTGAGGTAAAAAAAAATATATGGTATGGTCAGTGTTAAACCCTAAGACATGCTTTTCCTTAACTAGTTTATGCCAGTTGACAAGATATCACGTCGAGTGATGGCAGGCCCAGCCGCCATTGACAAGATATTTTGTCATGGCTATCCTTCTGGCCAGTGCACTGGGCAATCAGGCAGGTAGCACTTGGCTGCAGCCAGATGGGGTGAATAGCCTGAGGCGTTAGGTTTACGTGTTTTAAATATCCCAGCGTTTCAACCATTTGGAGCCAAAACAGCCTTTCAGCAATGGGTTAAGTGTGTCTACCTAATGCAAAAATCAGGCAGCATCATGTAAAGCAGAAGAAAATCTACCACATAATCTGGACAGCAGCATACCTAATGACTGAACTTCTGATAAAAATAATCTGCTCCATACACTCTAACTAGATTATATAATACATCAAACTACAAGAAAAAATTATTCGTCTTATTTTAGGGACTTGTTATTTTTATAAAATTGAATAATATTATATGTTTCAAAGCCACATAATACTCACTACTTACTTTCGCAAGAAATACTAGTGAAAGTTGCAATGGTATGTGGTTGGTAACAGAAAGATTCAAGGGGAATGTAATTGATTAAAATTTAGGAACCACGGCTCTAGAAAAATATGAAGTTATCTACAAACCTTGTCATTGAAATAAAGAGTATAATTATCTTGTATCAAAATATTACACACATACCATTATATACACTGCTACATATATGTGGCTGTTAGTTAATATCAAATCTGCAGGTGAAAGATAGTAGCTGGCTGCTCATAGCCAAGCTGATCCATTCATTCTGAACAGAAGTACATTAAGCTTAACTATTTCTCAAGTTCCTAATTAGCTTCTCATATCCTTTACAGAACACAAAAGCAATCTAAGCCGTGACTATGGGAGGAAGAAGGAACAACCATGAACAGCCACCTCAAAATCAAATATCACTTACCGTTCATACTGAATGAATACCAAATTCCACAACTCAATCAAGTCCTCCACCCCAAGGTTGACCCTCTCGCCAGCCTCGGCCCGTCCTAAGCGGTCATAATGGATCTCGGTGCAAGGCCCACACGGCCCGTGAGATCCCATTTCCCAGAAGTTGTCTTTCATGCCAAAGGGAATGATTCTGCTATCAGCAACACTGAAAAGTATTATGTGTATTTTGTCACTAATATATATTATAAAATCAACTGCATTTTATCATTTTCATTATAAAATTTCAACTGTACTGTATCATTCTGAGATTAAGAAGCAATAGTCATTTTCAGATTAAACTATCATGGTTATATCAATGTAAGAATAATCTTCAGAATCATAAAAGCAATCATAAATTTCTCATTTCAGTATATAAATGTTGTGAAAGTTTTGTACAGATTAGAATTCTGAATTTCTTATCTAAATAATTCACTACATTATTTGAAGCATAATGTATTTCAATATTCATACTAGAATCATTTTTCCACTACAGATAAAGGAACCTGAAACAGTTCTTAGTCCACTGCATTCTAAAATTTCTTACCCTATTGATCTCCATATGTCCCTAGCTTCAACGTCTGCCTCCAACCCTGCTTCGGCATTTCCCCCAAAATATGTGACATAAAGACGGTCGGTGGGTAATCTGTAAACTTCTGTCAGGAGACTCCAGGCCATCGCGCAGGCCTCTTTCTGTGGGTAATTATTGAGTGTGAAGAAAAAGGAAGAAACAGAATGAGAACTTTTGGGGCTTTGAAATGTTCCTGATATCATTTCAAATAGTCACTAGAAACCATATATTTATTTCAGAAACACAACTTAACATAAAGATGTGGTTATATTCTAATAACTCATTCACTGTAGAATTTTAATGACTTTACTCTTTATACAATCACCACAATTAGTGTAATACAAGACACTTGTCAAGAACCTACCTTAAAGTAGTCTCCAAAGGACCAGTTTCCAAGCATTTCAAAGAAAGTGTGGTGATACGTATCAGCTCCCACGTCCGCCAAGTCATTGTGTTTGCCCCCGACACGGATACACTTCTGGCTGTTCGTGGCTCGAGGGCAAGGGGGCTGCTGATGTCCGAGGAAGATTGGCTTGAACTGCGAAATGGCAGAATATCTTTAAATCTCTTCTTTAGCTTCTTACTTTATTGTATAATATCAAGATACTATATATGCACGTTATTACTCCGGTCATCAAACACGGAAGTACCTAAACCAGCAAAGCTTCGTCTGTATTCTAAAGATCAACAAACATTATCATATGATCACACTGGTTTCCAATTGCAAAGTATAATTCCCTTTTTACATATATAATTTTCATCTTAAAAGATATATTTGAAATCATAACTTGTAAAAAACAGATCCACTCTCAGGAGACATTCCATAGTCTAAGACAAGCCAAGGATAAAGTTTATCATTTCTTGACTAGAATTGAAAAATATAATATTCATATCAGACAAAAAACAGATATTGGAATCGTTGTGAACATGAATTTAAATTAATATGTTTAGATTGGTGAAGTCACTCTCTTTTAAAGCAAGAAGTGCTCTTGATCAGAAGATATTTTGAACAGAAAAACTATCATCATTTTTTATAAGATTTCCATGAAGATTTGGTGAGCAAGACATTTTTCAGTGCAAATGTGATTTTATATTTATTTTGTTGGATTTTGTGAGCAAGGTATTTTTCAATGTAACTGCTGTGATTATATATTTTTGTTGGATTTACAAATTTTACTTGATATATATACATTCATGTAAGATTATGAAGAGATGACTGAAATGTAATCTTCATTATTCTCTTTTTATGCTCTTTTTTTCCGGTGAAATTGGCAATTCAACCTGTTAAAATTCTCTTCTGATTTCTCCTGTTACCAAGTTCTTGTCATTTCATGTCATTTCTTTACCAGCATTGGTGAAAAATAATCATATCTGCTTGAATATGTAACTCAGGAAACTTACAACCCATTTCTTTTATATACCAACCACTCATTTTAAATTTCTCCCATTCTATAATACGACACAATATAAAAAATCCAACACGTAGAGACAGAATTCTTACCTGATTCATACCAGCATTGACAAAGGCCAAACTCGGGTCATTCCAAGGAATGACCGGGCTTGACCTAATGTGCTGGTGGCCATTGCCCTTAAAGAACTCTGTGAACGTGCTCCTTACACTTCGGGAAGGCCAGTGGATTCTGCGGATTCTGCACGTTCCATGCCAAACCAGAGAGGATGCGGCCTTTGGAAGGTTAAGATGCTTGGCGACTTGCAGCATTGGCCGGGCTTTTCTACTGAGGATACGGAACTTTCAGTACGGAATTTGTAATATATTCAATCTAGGTGTATATGAGCTTTTGCTTGTAAATAAAAATACAATACACCTCCCTTTTCTTTATAATTGAATATTCTTATGGGATAAATTGGTCTAATTAAAACTCTCTGAGAACTTCCTCTTAACAGGTATTTTTGTAGGATCACTTTTGTGCTGCATTTTATTTATATTGAAATTACAAACTATTCATTTCTTCAGTTATGATGATCCATCATACTAAATGCTAATGTATCATATGCAGAATCATCTTTTGCACCTTAAGTCTAGAAGAAAATAGAAAACCCATATCTTAAGATGCCCAGCCTAGGCTGAACCTCTTAAGATGTGGCCTGTCTCAGAACGGTTAAGAAATACATTTTTGTATTCCTTTACTCCTTTAACCCTCTCTGGACGGGTGGTACAGTACTGTACTGCGCATTCAAAAGCACAGTATTGTGCCAGCCATTCAATTGATTTAGGCCTAATAATTCGAACGCCCCAGCATTGGGACATTCAAGGCTGGAATGCCCCCGTCGTAAGTGGGTTAATATTCATAAACTCACCAGATATTTTCCTATTGACTGCTTGGAGCCCTTGGTACATTTTGCCTTTCAAATAAATTTCAGGCAATCATCTAAAAACAACAGATAATAGTCTAACATTATATAGAAAGATTATTTTGGCCCTTCTTGTTTTATAGGCGAAAAAAAAGCATTTCTTCTAAATAAATGGATACATCTCTGATAATCCACTCTAAAACTTCTCCCTAAAAGTGATTTGTTAGAAATTAATATCTTTTTGCTCGTCCTATCTATTAGTTTTATTGACTAATATCCTATCAAGGACCCTTTAGTCAACTCTTCCTCTGAAATACTGAAAACCCATTCTCTAAGGGCAGGCTGATTTAATACTCGGATTTAATACCAAGTTTAACTGTTGCTTCTTAAGCCATGCTCTTGCTTGCTAAAGTACTACTCCTACCTCTTAGAACACCCTTTGGTTATGTTCATCCTCTATGCTGTCCCTCTAATGTAAAAGGTAAGATATAAGTAAGTCTTCAGGATTTTCTTATTCCTTTTACTGACAAGAAAAATGGTTTCCAACTTTCAATCTCATGCTATTTAATGAGAATGCAACTTGCTGCTATCAAAGACCATGCCAGTCTTTACTGAATATGAAATACCTGGAGCATTTATTACAATACTCAAAATAAGAATATATATAAATCAAATATCTGAACTAAAAGGTAAATGTTTAACTACAAAATGCAAGAACCTCGCACCAAACTCCACAATGTGCTTTTTGTATCCCTTTCTTATTGTGGTTGCATTTTGATTTACTTTCTTTCATGTAACAATATGTCTTGCATGTCTTATAGCAAACTGGAATAGTTTGTCTCCATTTCATTGCATTACTTCTTCAATGTCAATCCCACACAACATAACGTCCCTCTCTCGTGACTGAAGGTATGCATCAAAAAACCACGTAGGACAGTATATCTCAATGTTTATTTCTGATACTCTGCAATTTTCCTTGTACATTTGGAAATAGCTGTCTTTTAGACTTTACAGATGGGTCTGTTATAGAGATAATGATCAGCTGGGTATATGATGGAGTTGCCTGGCCGTCAAGCACACCTAAGAATAACTTGCCAGCAAATCTCATCTAAACAAAAAAGGAAAAAAAAAAGTCTAATACACCCACCTAACTTAACAGATAGCAAGCAGCTTTTAGTCAATATGAAAGTAATCAGCACTTGGATATCTTCATCTAGTATATATAATATTTTCCTTTAACATTATTAGGTGAATGGGATTAATGTAACTTGAACAAATAGAATCCTACTAAAATCTACAATATACACTATATCAAACCAATGTGCTATCCTACACGAGTGCTCCTCAATCTAAGAATGAAATAAAACAAGATTTTCCCAATGCTGAATGCTTCGACATGGACCCTTGCTATCTTAAGCTAATATGCAACATATCAAAACAAAATGACAGTTATCTTACATCTGCATTTAATGCAATAGAAGAACTAAATAATCTCTGCCCACAATTTTCTTTCTTGCTTTCTCTTGACTGAAAGTATAATACCTTGGGGTGCCCTACTATGAATGAGGATTGTTTGAAAAAAATAATAATAATAATCTTAAAAAGCAAACAAAGACGCACTATAAAAATAAAAACATTTCATGAAATCCTCTATGCCTAAAGTATACACTAGGCTTCATGAAGTAGAATGTTACATCAGCTATACTGGTCAATGTGATTAACTAGATTCAGATTGGTAATAAACAAAATAAAAGTGGAATAATAATGAATTCACAGATCAAATGAAATTTGAAACAAACAAAAAGTGTCATTATCAAAATAATCATTTCAAAAATACTTTTAAACAGCATAGTCTATGTTTCACCATCTGCTACCAAAACAAAATAACTATTTTGGTATGGATATGATATACAGAGTATTTTCCCAAAACCAAAATGCTTCATTAACACCAACAGTTCTAGATCTGTTATGAATTAATTCCATAATGGCACAAAAACACACAATTCAAAAGAGAAAATCACATAAATTGTCATTGGAGATATACATCTATAGCAATTAAGAAAAAAATAAAATAAAAAAATCACTGAAATATCAACAGCCTCATCTGTCCGATTTATTTAATGTACTCTTACATTCCACACTCGTTTCACACTCTGCATTTCTCAACTCGATAAAGGAGGGGAAAGGGCCATACGCTCTTTGGAATTAAAATTAAAAAACTACATCTGTAGGATAGTTACAGAATAAACTCCTTCGTCTAAAAACATCCTTTGCGGCAAAAATCTTTATGTAAAAACAAGGAATTCGACTTCACTGCCTCTTCATGTGTGCCATGAAACAGGTACAAGTAAGATTATATTTCAAGCCTTTCAAAATGAAAACTCAAAACAAAAAATTCCATAAAAAAATAAGCTTTGAGGCATCTGCTACAAAATTTGCTGAGGACTGAATCCTTAATACATGTGAATAGAGGACATCAAAATACAGTAAGGCATTCCACAAAACTATATACCACAATTCCAGTGATTTTGTCTTTTTTCTTTTTGGAGGGGAGGGGAGGGGAGGGGAGGGGAGGGGAGGGGAGGGGAGGGGAGGGGAGGGGAGGGAAGGGAAGGGAAGGGAAGGGAAGGGAAGGGAAGGGAAGGGAAGGGAAGGGAAGGGAAGGGAAGGGAA
>BOPN01010101.1:22500-25961 GCA_017312705.2 Penaeus japonicus
AAGGGAGGGGGAGGGAGGGGGAGGAAGAAGGAAGGGAGGAAGAGGGAGGGAGGGGAAGAGGAAGGAGGAAGGGGAGGGGGGGAGGGGGGAAGGAGAAGAGGAAGGGAAGGGGAGGAGGAAGAGAGGAGAGGAGGGGAGGGAGGAAGGAAGGAGGAAGGGGAGGGGAGGGACAGGAGGAAAGAGGAAGGAGGAAGGGAGGAGGGGAGGAGGGGAAGAGGGAAGAGAGGGAGGAAGGGGAGGAGGGGGAGGGGGGAGGGGGAGAGAGAGAGAGGGAGAGGGGGGAGGGAGAGGGGGAGACGGGGAGGGGAAGGAGGGAGGAGGAGGGGGAGGGAATGGGAGGGAAGAATGAGGAAGGGGAGGGGGAGGGGAGGGAGTGAGGGGAGGGGACGGGAGGGGAAAGAGGAAGGAGGGGAAGGAGGGTAGGAAGAGGAGGGGAGGGGAGGGGAAGGAGAGGAGGAAGGGGAGGGGAAAGAGGAAGGAGGAAGGGGAGGGGAGGGGAGGGGAGGGGAAAGAGGAAGGAGGAAGGGGAGGGGAGGGGAGGGGAGGGGAAAGAGGAAGGAGGAAGGGGAGGGGAGGGGAAAGATGAAGGAGGAAGGGGAGGGGAGGGGAGGGGAAAGAGGAAGGAGGAAGGGGAGGGGAGGGGAGGGGAAAGAGGAAGGAGGAAGGGGAGGGGAGGGGAAAGAGGAAGGAGGAAGGAAAGGGGTTGAAGAGGCGCAGGAGGAAATAGGAGGAGAGGAGAAAGGGGAGATGAAGGAGGAGGAGGAGAATAAACGAAAGGGTGGGAAGAGAGAAGAGAAGGAGAGAGAACACTCAGAAAGATAGACGAAGAAACAGGAAAAGAAGACAAAAAGAGGGAGAGAAGACAAAAGAGAGAAAAAGAGAAAGAGAGAACGTCGCGCCATAGTTACGAAGGAGAGAGTAGAGAATCCAAGAAGATAGACGAGAAGACATAAAGTAGAAGAGGGAAGAAGAAGGGTTATGTATATGGGTTAGGGGGAGGAGAGGGAAGGAGAGGAGAGGGAAGGGGAGAGGAGGGGAGGGAAGGGAAGGGGAGGGGAAGAAGTGAGGGGATGGGAGGAGAGGAGAGGAGAGGGAAGAAGTGAGGGGAAGAAATGAAGGGAGGGGGAAGGGAGGGGAGGGGAGGGGAGGGGAAGAAGTGAGGAGATGGAAGGGAAGGGGAAGGGAAGAAGTGAGGGGATGGGAGGAGAGGAGAGGAGAGGAGAGGGGAAGAATTGATGTGAGGGGAGGGGATGGGAGGGGGGGAGGGAAGGGGGAAGAAGGGGGTGCGTGAGAGGACCTTGATGAAGAGACAACAGCGCCGTCGGAGCACCTCGGGGAGATTATCGTAAATTCCCGGTTAACGAGGCTTTCGTGTGTACTTTAAGGGAACGTAAATTTCTGAGCCTTGAGGACGGCGTTGCTTTGATATGCCTTGTCTTGTACGCGGTGGCTGAGTGACGAGGAAGTGCGGTGGAGTGAAGGGGTGATGAAGTGAAGGGGTGGTGGAGTGAAGGGGGGGTGAAGTGAAGGGGTGGTGGAGTGAAGGGGTGATGGAGTGAAGGGGTGGTGAAGTGAAGGGGGGGTGTAGTGAAGGGGAGGTGGAGTGAAGGGGTGATGGAGTGAAGGGGTGATTAAGTGAAGAAGCGGTGGAGTGAAGGGGTGATGAAGTGAAGGTGCGTTGCGGTGGAGTCGTTGAGGGGAGGGGATTGAGGTGCGTTGAAGTGCAGGTGGTGATGAGGAGGAGATGAAATGAAGTGTGATGAGGGTGAGGATTAGAGATGAAGAAAGGATGGAAGGAAGGAGAGACGAGGCAATCGAGAAAAGAAAGGAATGAGAAGGAAGGAAGAATAACAAGTGATCAGATAAAAGAATCAAGAGGAGGAAGAGGAGAAGATGATGATGAGACGGAGAGGAAGACGAAGGAGGAGAAAAACATATACGTCTTGAACTTTAACTTCAAAAGATGGAAATTGGACATTGAGTCACCTCGCCTTTCCCCTTCCTCCTTTCCCCTTCCTCACCCCCTCTCCTCCTTTCCCCTTCCCCACCCCCTCTCCTCCACCCCTCTCCTCCACCACACCTCCCCCATCCCCCTTCTCCTTCCCCTATCCCTATCCCTTCCACCCATCCCCTCCACCCATCCCCTTCCCTCGTCTACCTTCTCCCTTCCCCTTCTCCCTCCCCTATCCCTATCCCTTCCCCTCCCCTCCCTTCCCCTCCATCCATCCCCTTTCCTTTTCTTCCTTCTCCCTTCCCCTTCCCCACCCCTCTCCTCCACCCCTTCCCTCCTCCTCCTCCTCACTCCCCTCCAACCCCACGCCCTTTTCGAAAATAACACATAAACTAATCACAAAAAAATATTCGAGAAAAACGTGAATCGCTCCTTAAAAAAAAAAAAAAAAAAAAAAAA
The DNA here is from genome assembly GCA_017312705.2 of Penaeus japonicus. Classification (NCBI taxonomy): domain Eukaryota; kingdom Metazoa; phylum Arthropoda; class Malacostraca; order Decapoda; family Penaeidae; genus Penaeus; species Penaeus japonicus. The sequence goes on from BOPN01010101.1 coordinate 24,911, forward strand.
TCCAAGTCACACACACAAGCATTGCTAAAAAAATAAAAATCAAACAGACAGACAGACAGACACAGAAAAAAAACGAAATAATAAGTAAAATTTCCCGCCATCTCCGCATCTCCATCGGCAGTCTCCAAGATGTCGGTCCCCGTTTCCAAAAGGGAAAACCGGTCATTATTGTTCTTACCTGTTCCCTCGTTATCGTTATTTTGCACCACCGTCTTTCCCCTCCCCCTCGTTGAGCTTTTATTTATTTTCGCTTTATGTTCATCGTTTAATCCTTCTTAATTTGATCTCATTACATCTGTCGCCCGTTTTCTTGCCCGCGGAGTCACATTCTTGTCTCACGGCTTCCGCTTCGATTCGTCTTGGGTGGGGGTGGGAGGGGGGAGAGGGGGTAGGGGGAGAGGGGGAGGGAGAGGAGTGGGAGGGGGGGAGGGAGAGGGGAAGGGGGGAGGGGTAGGGGTGGGAAGGGGGAGGGGGAAGGGGCAGGGAGAGGGAGAGGGGAAGGGAAGGGAGAGAGGGAGGGGGGAAGGGGGGAGGGAGAGGGGAAGGGGGAGAGGGAGGGGGTTTGGGGGTGGGGGAAGGGGGAGGGGGAGGGAGAGGGGGAAGGGGCAGGGAGAGGGGAGAGGGGGAGAGGGAGGGAGAGAGGGGGAGGGGGGAGAGGGGTAGGGGTGGGAAGGGGAAGGTGGAAGGCGCAGGGAGAGGGGAGGGTGTTAAAAGGAGAGGGGAGGGGAAGGGGAAGGGGAAGGGAGGGGGAAGAGGGAGAGGGAGAGGGAAGAGGGGAGAGGGAGAGGGGAGGGGCGGAGGGTCTTCCTCACCTCGGATTATGGGTGTAAGTGTATTTAAGAGTGGGTGGTAGGGGGCGGGAGGGGTGTTTGTGAAGGCGGTGGTGTGGAAGAGGGTGTCTGTGTGGAAGAGGGTGTCTGTGTGTATGTGTTGTGTTTTCTTTATCGTTGTTCTTTTGTTTCCATTGCTTATTCTCTCTCTTTCTCTCTCTCTCTTTCTCTCTCTCTCTCTCTCTCTCTCTCTCTCTCTCTCTCTCTCTCTCTCTCTCTCT
>BOPN01010102.1:12500-17500 GCA_017312705.2 Penaeus japonicus
AAAGAAAAGGAGAAGAAAAAGGAGGGCGAAAAAAGAAAAAAAGAAAATGCGAAACAGCGAAAAACAGATCACCTACAATCGCGTGGTGAGAGAGGGGGGGGGGGGGGGACCCGCTAGCTATCCGAGGGCGTCGGGGCGAATCCAGGCAAAGGAGGCCGGAGGGTCTGCGAGAGGTGCGAGAACGTGTTCGACAAAAGGAACTGTGGGATGAGTGAAGCAGGCGGCATCAGGGGGTTCTGAACCAGCGAGGGCCGCGAGTCAAAGCGCAACCTCTCTATCTCCGCCTCCTTCAGCCTCTTCTCCTTGGCGCGGCGGTTCTGGAACCAGATCTTGACCTGCGTCTCCGTCAGGTTGAGCGAGGCCGAGAACTCTGCGCGCTCGGCGATGCTCAGGTACTGCTTCTCGCGGAACTTCTTCTCCAGCGCCAGGAGCTGCTGCGTCGTGAAGGGCGTCCGCGGCTTCCGGTTGGGCTTGTGCTTCCGCAGCGTCACCTTCATGGGGCCGTGGAAGCGCGGGGGCTCCTGGGACTCTGCGGGGGAGAGAGAGAGAGAGAGGAGACCAGATGAGACAAGGCAGGCAGGTGGAGGCATTAGCGGGCGTACAGGTCGGGCCTTGTCATCGCCTAATATTCTGGAAGAGGGTGAACATGATTAAAGTTGAAATTATTTTTAAAGCTTAAAAAAAAAATATATATATATATAAAAAGACCGGCCTCCAAGACAAATGACAGAATATATACAAGTGTCGAGCGAGCACCGTCGACCGCGACCTAAGCGAAACAAAGCCTCGGACAACGTACTGGCGGCGCAGGCCCTGAGGGCGAGGTGGTGGTGCAGGAGGTGCAGGGGCGGCCACAGGCCCGGCTGCAGGCTCGCGGGGAGCAGCGGGTGGTGCGGAGGGCCGCCCACGCGCGAGGGGAACAGGGTGTCCCTGAGGGGAGTCACGGCGCTGGGCCTAAACACCCCGCCCTCGGAGGGACAGTCCTCGAGGGAGTCGTGCTCCTTGAGCTCGTCATCGGAGTCGACGCGGACCTCGATGTCGTCCTCGTCGCGTCGGCTGGGCGATCGCTCGTCCTCGCGCTCGCTCTCCGCATCCGAGGGGTCGCGGGGGGACGCCTTGAGGTCATCCTCGGGCCGCGACCCCCGCGAGTCCGAGGCGAGGATGGAGTCCACCGAGAACGAGGAGAAGTTCTTCTTGATGACAGTGCTGAAGGCCGAGTTCTGGCTGGGTTTGACCTCCGCGGCCGGCGCCACGCCCGACATGGTGCTCACACTCGAGGTCCTTCCTACCTCGCCCTCAGCCCGGATGGCTCATGCTTCGGAGGAAGGCCTGTCGACAGCTCCCCCCAATGAGGACAAGAGGCTTATAAATATCTCGGGCGGGCGGGGACGCTCTTAAATCACCTGCATTATTTTCTCGGCCGGCTAATGTTTACACTCGCCCTTCATGTAAAGAAATGTGCCAGACTCATTCTCTTGCGGGACCAACACCTCTCAACACTAACTGTTCACCTTTGAGTATTATGTGGTAACTTCATCCACGCTCTCGACAAGGCCCCGCCCGTCACTCGTCGCCACGCCCCGCCTCCTCCCTGGCAGCGACCAATCAGCGATCGCCTCTGGGCTCGGGGGCGGGGCTCGTAATAGCCTCATGACCAATGGCGTCGCGTCTTTGTGATCACCCGGCATGGACCATTAGCTTTATAGGAAGATTTACTGTCTGAGTGCTTGTGTAGGAGACAGGAGGCGCAGAAAGCCCCTTATTTCATCCCAATTCCTCTTTATAAGTCGGTGTTATCCCGCGCTCCTTCTGCCAGACAGGTCACCCCAACCGCCGACGGTAATGAAATGGAAATGATCGCTGGGAGGGTGACGTAATTGACGGCGTGAGAGTTTGTCGGATCGCCCAGCCTTGACGACCAGTTGAACAGCCCTCACTAACGATGCCCTAATGGTTGTCACACAGATACTCCCTCCCTCCCTCCCCCTCCCTCCTCTCCCCTCTCTCTTTCTCGCTCCCTCCGCCTTCCCCTCCCCCTCCCTCCCTCTCTTCGTCTCATCCCTCCCTCCCTCCTTTTTCTTGCCCTTGTTTCTAACGCTTGTACCCCCCCCCGTCCCCCCTTCTCTCTTCCTTTTGCCCATCTGCTCTTAGAGGCCCCACCTGACCCCCCTTAGCCCCCCCCCCCGCAACCTTTTCCCCCTCATTCCCTCTCCCTTTACATTAGTCTTTCTCTCCATTTCTGTCTTTCCCATACCCTCAAAAATATCATGTTTATCTCTCTCTTTTCCCGTCCTTTTCCCCCGACCTTCCAGTTCCACCTACTTCCTCCTCTTCCTCTCTCTTTCCCTCTCTTCCTCCTGACCCCCCCCCGATTCCCCCCCCCCCCCCCCCCCCCCCCCCCCCCCCCCCCCCCCTCCCCTCCCTCGACCACCATCACCCCTCCCCATTTGCTCTTTTATCATGCGCTTATGTCATCCATTAAATTCCCCCTTTTATTGATTCCATGATATCTATTCCTCTATCTATTCCGCGGACGTTATTCCTCTCCCCTTCTTCGTCCAATTCCCTTTTATCAGCCCTCTGCATCTCCCTCTCTTTCCCCCTTTTTTTCCCCTTATCTTTCTTATGGTTCCTCTCCACACTCTTCAATAAGCACTTTCTTATCTTTCTCCTATTGTCGTTTCCCCGTGCTTCCCCTCTCTCGCTCCCCCTCACTTTCCTCTCTCTTTCTCTTCTCCTTCTTCTCTCTTTCTCTCGTCTTCTCTTCCGTCTCTCCTCCTTTTTTGTTTGTCTCCTTTCCTTCTCCTCTCTCCCCTCCTCCCTTTTCTCCTTCTTTCCCCATTCCTTTCCCTTTCTCCTCGCTTACTATTCCCTCCTTTCCCTTCCTCTTTTCCGTATCCTTCCCATCCCCCCCCCTCTCTCTCTCTGTCTCTGTCTCTCCCTCTCCCTCTCCCTCTTTCCCTCTCCCTCTCCCTCTCCTCCTCGCCCTCTCCTTCCCCTTTTCCAATCTCCTTCCCATCCCCCCCCCCCTCTCTCTCTCTGTCTCTCCCTCTTCCTCTTTCCCTCTCCTCCTCGCCCTCTCCCCCCCTTCTCCTTCCCCTTTTCCAATCTCCTTCACATCTCCTCCCCCCCCCCCCCCCGCCCCACCCCATCCCTCTGCCCATCCCCATCAACAATAGATCACATCATATCACTAGCCTTTGGAAACCTCATATCATCACATGGCAATAAAGCAAGCAATTTACATCATCTTTATTTATTAAGCCAGCGATGCCATCGTCCAGCCGGCAGCGTTAGACATTGGAAAGAAAGTTCGATTTTTGTTCGATTGCAGTTTTGATTTTGATTTTGAATTTGATCTGCGTTTTTATTTTTTATTCTATTTTTTATTTTTATTTTTTGTCTTAGTTTTGTTTTATTTTTTTCTCGAGTTAGGTATTTTGGTAAGAAAGTTTTTGAATGTTATGTACATATTGCTTATTTTTGTCTTTATTCTATTTATGTTTTTTTTCGTCCATTTTTCCCTATGTATGTAAAAAAAAAAAAAAAAATCTTCATAGATAGAGGATGAGAGATTATTGTTTATATCACAAGAGATTTGCATATAATTTGTGGTGTGTATTATATTAGCCTCGTTATGCAGATTATAAGTGCTATAAGTAAAATATTAGTGTCATTTATAGATACGTTGATAGAAGGATAGGAAGATATTTTAAGAGAGAGAAAAGAGAGAGCGAGAGAGAGAGAGAAAGAGAGAGAGAGAGAGAGAGAGAGAGAGAGAGAGAGAGAGAGAGAGAGAGAGAGAGAGAGAGAGGAGAAGAAAATAGAGAGAGATTGAGAAGAAAAAAAAAAAGATAAAAGACTTAAAAAGAATTAGTAAAGGCGAAAAAGGCAGGAACAAAATGAAGAGGAAGACAAGAAAATTAGAAAATATAAGAAAAAAAAAGAGAAGAAAAGATAGAAAGATAATTTCACAAAGCTAAGAAAAAGAAAGAAAAAATAGAGAACGATAAATGAGCAAAAGAGAGAAAAGAAATAAGTAAAAAAAAAAAAAAAAAAAAAAAAAAAAAAGAAGCATCAGAATCAAACAAACGAAGAAAAAAGAAAAGAAAAGAGAATAATAGAAGAAAGGAAAAGAAAGAGGCGTAAGGAGAAAAAGAAGAAAACCGAACACCAACAGCCAGAGAGTGATCAGAGACCCGTCTTATGCAACAGATTTTCTTATGATGATTTATGGCGTCTCGTTTTGATACGTCTTTTTCGGAGAGAGAAAGGGAGAAAGAGAGAAGGGAGGGGGAGGGAGGGAGAGAGAGAAAGGGAGAGAGAGAGAGAAGGAAGGAGGGGAGGGAGGAGAGAGAAAGGGGAGAAGAGAAGGGAGGGGGAGGGAGAAAGAGAAAGGGAGAAGAGAGAGGGGAGGGGAGGGAAAAGAGAGAGAGAGAGAGGGAGAAAGAGAGAAGGAGGGAGAGAGAGAGAGAGGGAGAGAGAAAGGAGAAAGAGGAAAGGGAGGGGGAGGGAGGGGGAGAGAGGGGAGGAGAAGAGAAGAGGAGGGAGAGAAAGGGAGAAGAGAGAGAAGGGAGGGGAGGGGAGGGAGAGAGAGAAAGGGAGGAGAAGAGAGAAGGGAGGGAGAGAGAAAGGGAGAAGGAGGGGAGAAAGAGAGAGAGGGGAGGGGGGAGGGAGAAAGAGAGAGAAGGGAGGGGAGAGAGAGAGAGAGGGGGGAGAGGGAGGGAGAGAGGAGGGGAGAGAGAGAGAGAGAGAGAGAGAGAGAGAGAGAGAGAGAGAGAGAGAGAGAGAGAGAGAGAGAGAGAGAGAGAGAGAGAGAGAGAAAGAGAGAGAGAGAAGAGAGGGAGGGAGGGAGGGAGGGGGAGAGGGAGAAAGGGAGAAAGAGAGAAGGGAGGGGAGAAAGAGAGAGGGGAGGGGAGGGAAAAAGATAAAGGGAGAAAGGGAGAAAGAGAGAAGGGAGGAGGGAGGGAGAGAGAGAAGGGAGAAAGAGAGAAGGGAGG
>BOPN01010102.1:22500-25943 GCA_017312705.2 Penaeus japonicus
GTTGTTTTTTATCTTCTTCTTCCTCCTCCTGCTCCCCCCCCCCCTCCCCTGTGTCTTATCGCCATTTTCCTTTTCTCCTTCCTTTTATAACTCCTCCCTCCTCCCCCCCTCCCCCTTATCTCCTTCTATCCTCTCCTACCCTCCTTCCACCTCTTCCTCCTCCCCCCTCTTTTCCTCTCTTCCTCCCCTTCCCTCCTCCTTTCCCTCTCTTCCTCCTCTTCCCCCCTCCTTTTCCTCTCTTCCCCCTCTTCCCCCCTCCTTTTCCTCTCTTCCTCCTCTTCTCCCCTCCTTTTACTCTCTTCCTCTTCTTCCCCCTCTTGTCCACCTCTTCCTCCTCCCCCTTCTTTACCTCTCTTCCTCTCTTCCCTCCTCATTTTACTCTCTCTTCTTCCTCTTCCCCCTCATGTTCCTCTTTCCTCCTCTTCCCTTCTTTACCTCTCTTCTTCTCCTCTTCCCTCCTCATTTTACTCTCTTCTTCCTCTTCCCCCCCCATGTCTCTCTTCTTTTTCCTCCTCTCTCCCCATTTACCTTCTTCCTCCTCTTCCCCCTTCTTTACCTCTTCCTCCTTCTCTTCCCCCTTCTTTACCTCTCTTCCTCCTCCCTTCCTCCTCATTTTACTCTCTCTTCTTCCTCTTCCCCCTCTCATGTTCCTCTTCTTTTCCTCCTCTTCCCCCCTTCTTTACCTCTCTCCTCCTCTTCCCTCCTCATTTTACTCTCTTCCTTCCTTCCCCCTCATTTTCCTCTTCTTTTCCTCCTCTTCCCCTTCTTTACCTCTCTTCCTCCTCTTCCTCCTCATTTTACTCTCTTCCTCCTCTTCCCTCCTCATTTTCCTCTTTTTCCTCCTCTTCCCCTTCTACCTCTCTTCCTCCTCTTCCCTCCTCATTTTACTCTCTTCTTCCTCTTCTTCCCCCTCATGTCTTCTCTCTTTTCCTCCTCTTCCCCCTATTTACCTCTCTCTTCCTCCTCTTCCCTTCTTTACCTCTCTTCCTCCTCTTCCCTTCTTTACCTCTCTTCCTCCTCTTCCTCCTCATTTTACTCTCTTCCTCTTCCCCCTCATTTTCCTCTTTTCCTCCTCTTCCCCCCTTCTTTACCTCTCTTCCTCCTCTTCCCTCCTCATTTTACTCTCTTCTTCCTCTTCCCCCCTCATTTTCCTCTTTTCCTCCTCTTCCCCCTTCTTACCTCTCTTCCTCTTCCCTCCTCATTTACTCTCTTCTTCCTCTTCTTCCCCTCATTTTCTCTTTTCCTCTTCCCTTCTTCTTTACCTCTTCTTCCTTCCCCCTCACTTTCTCTTTTCCTCCTCTTCCCCTTTCTTTACCTCTCTTCCTCCTCTTCCCTCCTCATTTTCCTCTCTTTTTCCTCCTCTCTTCCCCCTTCTTTTACCTCTCTCTTCCTCCTCTTCCCTCCCCTCATTTCTTCTTCCTCTTCCCCATTTTCCTCTCTTTCCTCCTCCTCTCTTCCCTTTCTTTACCTCTCTCTTCCTCCTCTTCCTCCTCATTTTCCTTTTTCCTCCTCTTCCCTCCTTTTTTTCTCTCTTCCTCCCTTCCCCTACTCTTTCCACTATTCCTCCTTCCCTCCTCCTTTCCCTCTCTTCCTCCTCTTCCCCCTCCTTTTCCTCTCTTCCTCCTCTTCTCCCCTCCTTTTCCTCTCCTCCTCCTCTTCTCCCCTCCTTTTCCACTCTTCCTCCCTCCCCTCCCTCCTCTCTTCATCCTTCTCTCTCTCTCTTCCTCCTCTTCCCCTCCCTTTCCCTCTGTTTCTCCTCTTTCCCTCCTCCTTTCCCTGTCTTCCCCTCTCTCTCCCCACCCTCATCCCTCTCTCTCTCTCTTTCTCTCTACCCCTCCTCCCCCATCTCCCTCCCTCCCTCTCCATCTACCTATTTCTCTCCCCCTCCTCCTATCTCCTCCCAACTCCCCAACCCCCCCACCCTCTTCCTACCCCACCCATTCCCTTCCCCCTCCCCTTCTCTCCCTCCCACCTACTCCCCCTACTCCCACCTACCCCAGCACCCCTACTCCCCGCAGAAAGTCCCCCCTCTTCCCTCCCCCATCCCCCCATTCCCCCTACCCCCCAGTCCTCCCTTTTCCACCCTCCCCCAGTCCTCCCCTTATCCCCCTCCCTCCCTCCCTCCCTTTCCCCCACCCTCCCTCCCCCTCTCCCCCCAGTCCTCCTCTCCCCTCATCCCCCCTCCCCCCTCCCTTTCCCCCACCCTCCCTCTCCCTCCCCCTCCCTCCTTCTTCCTTCCCCACCCTCCCTCCCACCCCCAGTCCTCTCCCCCTTATCCCCCTCCCTCCCTTTCCCCCTCCCTCCCTCCCACCCCCAGTCCTCTCCCCCTTATCCCCCTCCCTCCCTTTCCCCCACCCTCCCTCCCTCCCTTTCCCCCAGTCCTCTCCCCCCTTGCCCCTCCCTCCCCCAGTCCTCTCCCCCTTATCCCCCTCCCTCCCTCCCTCCCTATCCTCCACCCTCCCTCCCTGCCCCAGTCCTCCCCCAGGGTCCGAAATTTACATCACAAACCCCCACCCTGAGTGTGTTTAGGATAATGTAGCCTAATTGCAGGATCCAACACCACATGAGAGCGACGGAATCCACCATGCGTCGCGAGTGAATGGCAATTAAGACCCTCATGGCATGGAATGGCTGCCTCCCTTTTTCCCTTGATCTTTCTCTAGTTCTCTCTCTCTCTCTTTCTATCTGTCTCTCTCTGTCTCTCTCTCTCTCTTTATCTTTATTTTTTTTTCATCTTTTTTTCCTATTCCTTTCTCTTTCTCGCTCGGTCTCTCTTTCTCTCTCTCTATGTCTGTCTCTAGGTCTCTCTTTCTCTCTCTCTCTCTCTCTATGTCTGTCTCTAGGTCTCTCTTTCTCTCTCTCTCTCTCTCTATGTCTGTCTCTAGGTCTCTCTTTCTCTCTCTTTCTCTCTCTCTCTCTCTCTCTCTCTTTCCTTCTCCTCCTCTTCCTTCTTTTTCTATCCTCCTCTTCCTCCACATCCTCTTCCATCCTCCTCCTCCTTCTCTTCCCTCCATCCTTCTCCTCCTCCTCCCCCCTCCTCCTCCATCCTCCTCCTTCCACCTCTTCAATCCTCCTCCTCCACATCTGCTACCTCATTCCATCCTTCTATCCTCCTCTTCTTTCTCTTCCTCCTCCACTTCTTCTAACTCCTCCACCTCCTCTACCTCTTCTACATCCTCCTCCTTCCACCCTCCTTCCACCCTCCATCCACCCTCCATCCCCCCTAAACCCACACGCCCACACCCTCCCTCCCTCCCTCCCTCCCTCCCTCCCTTTGGCTATCTTGCGAAAACTGCACACTAAGCTTATGAAGATAATCCCATGATCAGTATTTGTGATATATTGTAGGATAGATAAAAGGATAGATAAGGATATGAATTTCCTGATAGCCGCTGGATCAGGGACGGACCAAGGGGGGGGGGAGGGGTTTGTGTGTGTGTGTG